>JARFOC010041769.1:0-52871 GCA_031763485.1 Osmoderma eremita | reverse complement strand
GCGTATTCAGAGTTCTTTACTCAACAAGTTGGTAAGGGGTATTTTTTAACTTAAATTTATTTTAAGCCACCGTATCCGATACCTAACCTACAGTGTTAACTTTATTAATCATTTCTGTAGAGGTTACCGTAAATTAATATCCTGGGCGTTCATATAACCATTTTTGAAAGCAGTGAACCACTTACAAATCTTTCAATGGGTAGGCGCAGATTCACTATAATATTTATAAAACTTTTTTTGAGTTTCTTTAATGGTTTTTCTACGTAAAACAAATTATAATCAGCACACGCAATTATCTTTTCGCCATATTAACACAAACACCACATATAATTTACTTTAAACCATTGTAAAAAACTTATCTATCCGACAGATTTGGACGAAATTCTGACGGTACGCTGCTAAAACATGGGTGAATTGTGGATGAAGTCAGCAATATACCCAGCATGGCGAAAGTGTTGCCAACTTTTGAAAAATCACCGTCAAATCGTATACAGCAAGAAAACCAATGTAAACAAATTTAATATAGAGAGGGAGATAGTGGTTTTGAGACCAGATGTAACGATACTTTATGTGAAAATACATAGGAGTGTGAGAGAGAATGATGCAAAATTCCCTTAGACCCTACTTACATATATCAAATTCCGCCAAAATGCTATGAAGAGCAGAATAAGAAAAGCATTCCAGAGTTAAGAAATGAAAACTGATCGTTTGAAGAACCGCTGCAACCCAAACTATCAATACAATATGATAGTTTGGGTGGACATTTTGCACATTTATTTTAGAATTACATTGTAAACAGTTGAGTTAATTAATTAAATGTTAATCATCAACGTAAGATATAAATGTTACTATTTTGTAGTTGTGTTAAGCATAATCAGCTTATCTGATATTTAAGAATTTTGTGTAACGATTGGTCTTACTATCATTTTTGCATGACTAACTTGTTATATATTAAACTAATTTCAAAAAATCTCACTTTAAAAAGAACACTTTAAAAAATGTTCGACGTTAATATCGCTATAATTTTTCTTAGTTAGTTTTTAGTCTCCAACATACTAAGAGAATCAAAACGATCCATTGTAGTCCCACTAATTGTAAGTAGGTACCAACTTTGCCCCGACATACACTCCCAAACCATTATCTTGAAATTAACACACGTGTTCAGACATGTTCAAAAACAAATACTTCAGACATTGTCACACCTCGTATAGAAGTGTGACATCTTTTAATAGCGTTTACAGTACGTCGTCAACACATTACATCTTTTTATGATTTGCACTTGCGATGCAATAATTTGCGGTATAATAATAACAAAATGCATTCATTATACTTTCGGATTTTATTATAAAACAATTTACGTATTACTACACATAGAACATTTCAAATACAACACATCAGTTTCATACTGTAAT
This sequence comes from Osmoderma eremita, assembly GCA_031763485.1. Classification (NCBI taxonomy): domain Eukaryota; kingdom Metazoa; phylum Arthropoda; class Insecta; order Coleoptera; family Scarabaeidae; genus Osmoderma; species Osmoderma eremita. The sequence continues at coordinate 51,459 of JARFOC010041769.1, read as the reverse complement.
TGATTCAACTGTTTCCTGAATTTGTAGTAAGTTGTACGTCCACACTGACTAACCTTACCAGCACAGAACTGGTGTATAAACTCCAGTTGTTTCCTTAGGGCTTCGGCAAATTTTCCTCCGTTAATGCCTCTGTCACCTCCATCTAGGGAAGATGTCAGACGATACAAGTAGATTTCATGGGATTTAGGCAAGATGCACAAGTTAGGGACCTTGTTATACATGTGATGCAATATCTGGAATAAGCTGTCTTGATTTCTGTAACCAAAAGGAAAGTAATTTTAAGCTCTAAAGAAACTTGAGATTCAGACATACAAAGCCATGATTTTCAAGTCGAAAATGTCAGAATCTGTTCTTTCGTACGTTTCAATGAAACTACCATTTATGCCGTCGCATATATTATTAATAAGAAATAATTTATTAGCAGATTTCAGATCAATTTCTTTATATCCGCAAAGATTTGATAAACTTCCAATAAATCCTGGATCGTCCAGTGATTTAGCAACCAAATAGAATTCATCCTTCCCGCCCATATATGCTAAAATGCTCTTAGAATCCGGCATTTCTAAATTTCCAATTCTTATCCTCAAAGACTCATCTAGAAAATCTATGATTTCCACTTTGGTGGTTGGCACGGCAACTTGTTTCTCATTTTCATTTTTTGACGACGAATTAGAGCAGATGATAATGCCGTCGATCTTGTACGAGAGTTGACTTGTGAAATCTGGTTTGTCCATCGCCAAGATCATTATCACCGTGGTTTTAACGGTATTAGATTCTGTAGGAGTTATTTCCAAAGCATCCAGACGAATTTCATCTCGGAAATTGAAGATTCTTCTCTTGTAGGTGATTGGGTTCGGCGAATTCCAATTCAATATGACATTTTTTATGGTTGTCGATCTGGAAATATAACGTTAAGTATTAAGCGTTAAGTATTAAGCATTAAGATGCATGCAGGATGCATAAGTATAGTATTTTGATAATCCAAATTTGGTATTTAGGAAATGTTTTCGTGTAAGGTAGACTTGAATAGAGCAGAATGGAAATAGCATAGAAATAGATATTCCAATTTTCACATAAAACAGAACTGCATATTTTGTGTACTTTAATGCGACGAAATATTTCTATTGGTACGATATGGTAACGGCTTTAACTATATTCGCATTTAATAAAACTAGCCGGAAAACGAATGCTTCCGTTCGTTCTGTTCTCTGGGATTAATTCCACCACTGTAATGGAACGATACAAGTAAAACATTTTTATTTAACAAATTTAAATAGGATAGAAAGTTTAATGTCAGTGCAGTTTTGTAAAGGTTTAAGTTGACGTTATTAAATTATCCGTTATATATTGTAAAAAGGAGTTGTGTGGACTGGACGAAAAGCGATAGAAGAGAAGCGGGGAGGCCTATAGTGAGAAGACACGAGCTGTCAAGCGGGACGTCACTTTTGATATTACGTCAGTTTGACAATACGTCAAAATAAATTAAATTAAGTCAGTCAGGTGACATTACTGACGGCGTCAAATCTCAGAAGGCGAGATGTCATTAATGTCATGATTTTGACATTAAGAAAAAAATGAAATAAAGTCAGTCAGACGACATTACTTTACGCGACCGCTACTACCACTTCATTAAAAGTCGTCGTCGACCCCGAAATGAGAAAGCAATCGTTAATCAGTAAAAATTAGAAGTCAAGCAGTTATTCGTGAGTCGGAGAGATGAAGAGTGCGAGACCAGGAAGTATTCCACTGATACATCTAGGAAGCAATGAAGAGGGGTTGACTGTACGAAACCCCAACTCCCGGTACAATTTGGTTGAAGTAGGCGAATCATCGGTGTAGAACCCGAAGATCAAGGGCTAAGTCCACACACACTATTGCATTTATGCACATGGTTTTACTACGTATTTCATTTTTCACATTCATATTAATGGTAAAACGGGGCCCCAAATTTTTATTTTTATCTATTGTTGTTTTTTCTGTTGTTTGTTTTGCCCTTATTAAATAATAAACTTGTTGTTATCACATTTATACATAATTTTTTAAGTTTATTGTAAGAATACCGTTACACCACTTACGATCAATCTGTTCCACCAAGTCGAATCGAAATGTTCTGAAATATCTCTGTTTGGGGGAACACACATTTTGAAAGATAGATAAATAAATTTTCTGTGGATTAAGTTGTATGAGGCATATAGCCAGTACCAAACAATACATGCGTATTCCACTTTACTAAGGACGAATGCGTAGTACAGAGATTTTAAAAGGTTTGGATCAGAAAAGTATCTGGATTTCCGCATGATGAATCCCAATGACCTGCAAGCAGCCGTACTTGCTCTACTAGAGGTCTAAAAGTAAATTGGGAATCGAAAAGTCAACAGCAACCAACGTAGTAATTAGACATTATAGGGGAATTTTGTCGAGAACAAATGTTGGCAAAGCATATTCCACATTTGCTTTCAAATGGTTAGCACCATTCTTTAATGACCAGTCTTTAATGATGTTGGAATTCTGCTGCAAGGCAGAAGTATCACTCACAGAAGATATCTTAATAGTCTATATTTAAATAAAATAAAAATTAAATTAAATTATAAATAAAAATTAAAGCTTTGAGAATTTTCTCCCGAAGAAGACTTGCAAAATTACCTGGGCTGGCGAACAGTTCAACCAATCAGAGGGCAAGAAATATTCATTTAAAAATATTATAGGAGAACAAAGCTTTACTGTGTTTGAATGACTGGCTAATGATGAGGATGTTTGATACTAGGGGCAGTTAAAGTGATGACGTGTTCCTACTGTCGGCATTTTCGATAATAAATATAAATCGCTTTATTGGTTATTTCAAGGAAAAATGTAGGAATGAGCCACAGATGTGTACTAATAACAATGCGGCTGAAAATTTTAGTGTAGCATCACCAACAAATCAGATCTCATCCGGAAAAGTGTTAGACCATATATCACCAGTAACAAGAACAACGACTGTCAAAGAGACCAGAACGCGCGGACGCCATCTTGCTGCAATTCTTAATACCATCGAAAAAATTATTTCCATGAAGAATGAAAGGAAGCAACAAACAAAAAAAACAAAAACTTTAATTAAAGAAACAGCAAGTTAAACCTAGCGACTCTGAAAGTCCAGAATTAGATGACAGTAGTGAATATGGAGATGAAATCAATAATGAATGAACTGGTCGTGGAGAGGACTATTTTAATACATCAAAAACGGAAGACTGGGTCTGCCGCGTTGTTTGTGAATGATGGATGCATGAAGGATGCACTAGATGTGTTAATACATGAAATATAATGCTGAATGCATTATATTGGGTTTTCATACTGGTCCATCTCACGCAAACAGGGTGGTTTATCTAACCCTGAACTGGTCCATCTAACCCAAACAGGTCTTTTTTAGAGTTCCGAAATGAAGTTCTTTTTAGGTAAATATATTTAAGTTTTGCCTGTGTTCTATAATAATTTAGTTTATAATAAATACAAAAAATATGTATACTTTTATTTTAACTTTTAACAAAGATACGAATTATTTAGAAAAAGTGGTCCGCAGACTTACCCTATACAGTATATATAAAAACAGGATTCTATTATTTACATTGAATGATCTTTTATAAATTAGTGTGTGATGTACTTTAAAGTTTTCATTCTTTTGTTATTTATTTTTGCTGATTTAAGCAACTTCATAGCTGCAATAACGAAGTCACGAATGATGAGTACTTAACTTTGGGGCACAGTGTCTATTCATGTACTAGATTCACAAGTAAAATTTTAATAGTCATTTTTTTTCATTGCATTTTCTTTTGCAATTTTTGTTAAATATATATAAACAAAGAAAACAACGAGTTGCCGTGGCAACTAAAACAATTTTTTTTTTCAAAAACTTATAACAAATGGCATATACATTCCCAGTTATTTTTTGTCGAATTTCCCATGAAATCTCTATGAGAAACCTATGAAAAGGCCTATCCCTACATACAAAAGAACCGTGTGGGATACTATACCAAATACGCATGCGCCTAAACTCTAACCGCATCGTCCCTGATCGATTCGCTTCGCGAAACAAACGCGCATCGGCCGCAATGGGCATCTAGTGCACAGTTGCTGAAATTGCATCCGCGATGTTTAACGCGTAGTCTGAAAATATGTGAACTTGGCAGCGAGTTTGCGAAGTAAAAAAGGCAGTTAACGTGCGAGAGGGAGATAAAAGGAGAAAAAGTTACGTGATATGTCGTACACAGCGTGATTCGAAACTGACGGCCCTCTATGTTTTTTTGGAAAAGGAAGGGAAAAATTGTCTTCCATGTAAATTAAATGAAAGATTAAATATTCTGGCACACAATTAAATGACAAAGTCTATTAATCCGAGCCACTTTTTCTATTAAAATCTTATATTTAAGTGTGTGAATAAAAAGTGTACAACAAAATTCAAAGTTATATTATAGATATTAATACTTCGGCCTCTAAAAGAAAGTAAGTATTCCATCTTTAGTTCCGTATTTTGGGAAACTATTAAATAACGTTTGAATAACATTTTTTCAAGTAAATATAACACACGCTTATTTATTGCAGATCGATAAAAGCGCAGCGCATAATAAGTAATACTACAGATGATTTATTAAAACACACCGATCTCTGTTTAAGAATTTCCGATAAAAATTAACATAACCGCCATCATCACCAGGGCGAAGTAATACAAATAACCAAACAGATTACAATGCAAACGATGAAAAGGTGAGATGAGTTCGAAGAAGAGGAAACATTTGGGATCGTGGAAGGCCCTCAGGAGGTGTATAGTCTTCTTCACTACGATCTGCGTGATTCCGGTGGTACTGTTTCTAATGGTGACCACCGATCACTACATGCGGCCGATGAGAGGAAATGGATTCTTCCTAAAACCTCAGGTAATTTTTTTTTATTGTGGTAGATTTGTCTTTTTGAGCTTCTGCCATTTCATGCGAATTATTAAGAGTTTTCAAAAAAAAAATGAAGGCAATTTGTTAAAAATATTTTAACGGAACCATGACGTCATAGTTCACAATATACATACATTTCGACAAAGTAAGTCCAGCAACAGTCACATTTTAATGTGAGTGTTGCTGGATGATGACGAATTTTTGAAGAAATGATAAATCAACTCAATTAATTTTGCTCAATTAAAATGCTGACTTTTAATGACACATTGTTTTTTTTTAATGACAATGCAGAAGTCTTACTTCCTTGTTGGGTAGGCCGTGTATTCTCTAAACGATAGTTATCAATTCTGGGGTAATTCCACACATTTCATTTCGTATCCATTGTTGCAAATTGTTCAGGTGGTGAGGTTTAGTAGGGTATATTTAAGTAATCCCAGAAGTAGTAATCAAGTGGGATTAACTCTGGGGACCTCGCTGGTCATTCAAATCACCATCTCCTCCCAATCCGGCTGTTTGGAAACGTGTCATCAACGGACATCTATATAATGAGGAGGGGCCCCATGTAACTGAATCCACATTTTCTGGTTGGGTAAATCGGGATCTTCGTTGTTGGAATAGAGTACTCCCAACGCAGGAATAACAAACGCCGAATACCTTTCTCCACTTAAATTATATCCATGGATTTTAGCGTGTACTACCTATAGATACTTACCTATAATTCTGTTTACTGACAGTTCCATGTAAAGTGAAAGTATCTTCGTCAAAAAAAAACAGAATATTTAAAAAAAAATTCAAGTGGTTATCACACATCGCCAGTATATATTCACAAAATTATAAGCGTCGATCGAAGTTGCATAACTCATAAACTAAACAAACTTGGCGAAAAAGACTTGTTGACTTTGACACATTAAATTCTTGAGGAAGATCTCGTATAGTAACATTCAACGACCATAACATATTGAGATTAGTATCTCCATCGATCAAAGGACGACCACTTCGAGGCCGATCAGAGAGATATCCTCCTTTTTGCACAACAAAACTGCTGATTGCAACACAATTTGGAACTGTGTCATTAAATAAATGGCAATCTTTGCTAACATTCCATCATCATCAAGTATTTGGATCCGCTCTTTTTCGGCTGAATCAATTGCTCACAATTTCTTCCAAATAAACTCAATTAAAATTTGAAATCTATTTGACAGAAGGTGATAGACTTGGTGATAAAGAAACTAAATCTAAACTGAAATACTAGCCCACTTGTTCAACACACAAAAAACAGCACATTCTTAGGTATTAGGTTTTTGGATAGGAACTAGGTACACCTTAGTGGTATATCAATTTCTCTTAACCTAAGATTCTCCAAGTAATGCAAGAAGACACTTTTCCAAGGAATTAGTTGCTGCGTTTAACGGTACTAATTTCTTAAAAGTTCTCAGGTTTTGGAATAGTGTTTTTCAAAAACTTTCTTATGTAAGGTCATTTGGAGAATTCCAGGTCCTGTTCAAAAACGAAGCAGAAATGATACATTGATATTGAAGGAAAAAACCATTTCGTCGGAACTTTTTCAAGGCCATTGTAAGAATGATACTTTTGTCATTAAAAGATAGCTTATAAAAAAAAAATTTTTGTTTTATCATTTTCCTCAAAAAGTGTTAATTACGTTTTTATTCGGGTGTTACCGGACTTTTCGGACGCGCTGTATAAATACAAATATTGCAAAGGAAGTGCGGGTCTCTTTCTAGGATGTATCGTTTTGACGCTTGTTAGAAAAATGTGTCTGAAATTTGTGTGATGACTTTAGAAACCCCACTGTACAAGCTTTTATTCTTGTATGTATTTTCAATATTAAACCGAATACGCTTTATACAGGTTGCAGCAATAGTGCCATTTGTTTCATTTCTTATTAGCCGCCGACTTGATATCTTTTAGCAACATTAACTTTATGAAATACTTTAAAATTTTAATTATTCTGCATTATTGTAGAAAACGCTAAAAATAGGTATAGGGAAACCTAAGATGGACTGATCACTTTTAGTTATAATACAGGCCACAAGGCCTGTAGCGCTGATGTATTGCAGTGCTGCCAAATTGACTTTTAGATAATATTAACCTTGAAATACGTTAATGTCAGAATGTGACATTAACGCACATATGTTTTAAAATACTTGTATGACAGCTGAGTTCGTTTGTCTGATAGATGTAACCAGGCAACTTTTCGAAATATAACGATACTACATATATCGGAATTGATCGATTTAATTTACCAATATTGAAATCTTGACATTGGATGTGAAGTTAGTATTTTGTACACGTCAGGCGACAATTACTAGCGACCAATTTAAACTATATTAAGTAGTGAATTGCACGATCCACAAAAATAGTAGGATTCAAGCTCTGTCGTGGTCAGCAGTGTATGTAGATAGTGGGGATTCTCGCTTCTCTAGATACGGTTATAAGGGAAGCGGCACTTCCCAGTCAGTAATAACAGATTATTAGGTATGGCATATTCAATAGAAATTGCATATGGTAGTTCTTTTATAGATTTCTACTGAAGATGGCAACATAGTTTCCAAAATACACATAATTCTATTTCTATCCTAATTTTATCATATTTTTATCCCATAATTATGTAATTATTTACTTATTTTACAAGTAAGAGTCTTTTGTTTTAGCATTTCTAGAACCAGAGCTTCAAATAGACCCATTAATAACATAATAGTTACTTATTATAGTTACATATTAAGAACACAAATTATTTACTTTTCTACAATAACAGAATTGATCTTGATTTGTCATTCATTTAATATATTTGACCCTGCGAATTTCTTTAAAACTCAGCTCAATAAGTTTTAATGCGTTAAGAATTACGTAACTATTTAACACTCTACAATTGACTATTTAGTCGTAGCATTAAATTATTGTACGTAAGGTCATAACAGCATAATCATTGATATTCAGAAATGTGAGTATACAATTGTTTTTTTTTCTGTTTTGCATTAAATAATCAGAGTGATTTTTTTACACTTCAAGTTACGTTCATCATTATCAAGGTATAGATAGCTAAAATCTATGGAATTAATGTAAATTTAATGTGATTAACTCATTATATTATAATCACAAAATTAGAAGCCAGGCTCTCCGATGAATAATAAAGAATTTCAAAGTTGTGATTCATCGCATTCAAATAATTTTGTACACAGTCAATGTAAAAGTACGTAAGAGCTGTAATCACTTCTGAAATACAACGGTTGTATTGTTGAGGAAGTAGTGGTATGTCGTATGTCACTGTGACAACAGTTGACTACTATGGAGCACTTAATTTCAGAGTAATGTAGCTATCGCCCTTGTTACAAATTTTATTAATGAATATTCTGCATGTACAGTAAAATATTGCCACATTCTCTCTATGTGTATGTAACCGCCCCCATCCAACCACCCAATCTAGGCATAGGTACATCGCTTTTTGCTTAACAGGTGTTTCCAAAACGACGCTGTAAACCATATTGCACATAGCCTCAATTATGGCTGCATTTACAAATTCGCGAACAAGGTACTAAAACAAATACAAGGTGGGTAAATTAAGAAATAAGACTGACAACGTAGCGTTTGATATGGCAACACGGGAAGCACGGGACATGGACAAGTGCATATTGTAATACGCGTTCAGTGCAAGTTTGAACTCGATTAAGTCATTTGGATGTCCGTTGTCGTTTTTTTCCGTGAATCCGGTTTTCGTAGTGCGTTCTACAAATGAAAGACATTAATTTCGAGCAACGGTGTGCTATCAGGTTTTGCTTCAGACTTGGGCACTATGCAACAGAAATTTCAGCAGGCCTACGGTGGCACTGTTTTGTCAAAAGCCCAGATTTTTCGGTGGTTTAAGGCATTTTCATACAGAAGAGAGTCGATGGGAGATGAGCGTAAGACCTTCAACTGCAAGAACCGATGGCAATGTCGACAAAATCCGCGATCTTATGCGTTCATATCGTCGGTTGACGGTTAGAATGATCGGCGACCAGTTGAATTTGTATTACACCACCGTTCATCAAGTCCTGAACAATGAATTGGGAATGAGAAAGATCTGCTCGCAAATGGTTCAAAAAATCCTTTCGCAGGAACAAAATGACATCAGGAGATCTTTTTGGAATCGATTGAAAATAATGAAAATTTTTTGGAACGTGTCACTACTGGTGATGATAGTTGGGTGTGCGAGTATGACCCGGAAACAAAACGCCAGAGCATGGAATGACACACTTCAGGCTCTCCAAAGCCCAAGAAAGCAAGAATGAGCAAATCAAAGATCAAGAGCTTGCTGATTTGTTTCTTTTATAGCCAGGGAATCATTCACAAAGAGTTCGTGCCTCAAGGTCAGACAGCTAATTTTTACATTTCTACCGAGAGGTTCTCCAAAGACTCCGAAAAAGGGGCATGCGTGTGAGACCAAACATCAAGAACGATTGGATCCTGCATAGTGACAATGCGCCTTGTCACACGGCAATTTCCATAAACGGCTTTTTGGCCAGTGAAAATATTTCTGTGGTTCCTCAGCCTCCTTATTCACCTGACTTGAGTCCTTGTGACTTTCTCCTCTTCCCAAGATTGAAAATTCATCTGAAGGGACATCATTTTGGGACACTCGAAAAAATTTAAACGTCTGTAACCGACCAGCTAAAAGCGATTCCAATATCCGAGTTCCAGCACTGTTATGAGGAATGGAAGAACCGTCTCCAACGATATGTTCATACATATTTCGAATATTAACGAAACAACAGAATTTTCATAAATAGATGATTCTGTCATGCAAACAACTAAAGCACACAAAGATTTAGCAAGCTTAAAGTTTAGCAAAGGAAGAGATATAATTGTGGCGAAACCAACGGAATATAAAAAGAAAAGATTAAATCAAAATTAATTATTTGCCGACAGTCATATTTGATTGATATCTAAGACAAAGAAACCTAAATCTAGCAATATAAGAAATTTAAATAAAAAAGGCTACGTGGTGAATAAAAACGAATCCATTATCTTACTTAAAATGATAATGTTTTAATTTATCATACAAGCACATACATAACAACTGAACATACATGTTATTAAATAAATTGAATTTTTTACAAGCGCTTTTTTTATTAATCTGTAAAACTAACTATTATAAATTAGTGAAATCACATTTATGGCATATACGATATTTTATATTTATTTATCAGGATCATTATCACTTAAGCTATTTTCTAAGCTAAATATAAATCGTATGGTATCGATATGGTTATCACAGTTGTGGTAAATTTAACAAGAATTTGGTTAAAAGAAAATCACCAACGAAACTTTTAATTCTGTTACTATTCAAAACAAGTGATAGGCGCATTACAGAAGAAAAAAAACGAATTTAAACATAAATCATCTTTTCTTATAATAGATAAGATTATCCTGAAATTGCGCGCAGATTTAATGAAAATGCCAGTATTTTGGAAGGATTCGGTGTTTTTAATCCTTGTAGTCCCAAGTGTGTGATGTTCAATCAATGGAAATCGACATAAATTTATTACTTAAAAACATAGCCAGATATGATTTGAACCACAATAGCAAAATTCAAAACTACGAAACTTGCAGTGCTTTTATAAGATTTCCCTTTAGTCTTTCGCGAAACTCATAAACTACCTAAAATTTCAATAACAGTACCTTCATCGAGCGCAAGTTACGAAAGATCTTTTTCCTGTGACCATATCGATCATATGTGACCACAAGCGAGAATCAAAATACCACGTGTATATAAATGATGGAGAGGTGTTTGAGTTGAGTGAAAATTTATTGTTTATTGTAAAATTGCATTTGTCCAAAACGTTCTCCATGTAAAATCAATCACAAGTTCGCTGTTCCTTTCATACTGTTGAATAGGTGATGCAGCATTTCTAGCCTAATTCCATTTACAGCTTCTGTAATTGTATTTTGTAATTCTGCTAAAGTATGGATACGATTACAATATACTTTATTCTTCAAATAACCGAATAAGAAAAAATCTGGCGGAGCCAAACCTCCAGATAACCAAAAGGTAATAACCGAATTCGTTCCCAAACATTTCCGGAAATTATTTCCGGTCAGTGGGTGGTATTATCCCTTCTACTAATTATCGCCAATGCCTAAATCTGTGACAAGTTTAACTGGTAAAGCATTTGTAAAAACAGAAGATGCTGAGTGTAGTTCAGATTTCGGCAATACATAGTCACGATAAAATTTCAACTGAAATAATTAATAATTATTTATATTTTGATAATATGAATATTTCCAAAATATAGCATTTCCCCTAGATCCCTATGTATATTTGTTTCTGATGGAGTAATAAAATTCTAATTATCATCCTTATCCCTTAATCCTCTTCAGTTTGGGAACGAATACGGCTATGACCCCGGAACGAATTCGGTCTATATCATTTTATTACCTGAGGATTTGGGAACGAACGCGGTACCGTCCAAAGTGTGATTAAACACGGTGGAGGTCATCGCTCTCTACTTATTAATTTGCCCCCAAAAAACTGTTGCAAATAATGTAATGTTGTCTGCGCAATATTAGCCGTAGCACTATCTTGTTGGAAGTAACCAGTTACAACCAGTGTTGTGCCGAATCGGTTAGTGGAATAGTCGAAATCTCTTACTGAACAATCGACTGACTAATTGAACGACCCACTGAGTGAATCCAGACTGGATTGTTCGAAAACTTTTTATCGAATAATCTATTACCTTTAGCGAGTGATCGTAACTAGTTATATATATACATCAGCGATACAGACCTTGTGGCCCTGGGCTTCCAACTTCTGCATCCTGTTGCCATGTCTCCACTCCGACCGTCCTCAGATCTTCCTTAACCATCTGCAGCTATTTTTCCTGGGTCGTCTATTTCTTCTCCTCGTACCGTCTCCCCCTTTAGAGCTCTCTTCGGCCATCTATCCCTTGCCATTCTTGCTATATGTCCCAATCATCTGGCTCTTTGCGCTTTAAGTATCTGGATGATCGGTGGTTTGTTGTATATATCCATTATTTCCGTGTTTGTCCGCCTTCTCGATTCCTGCTCTACCCTTATTTCACCAAACATTTTCCTTAAAATCTTTCTTTCCCACACTCTAAGACTGTACTCCTCTTCTTTATTCATGAACCACTGTTGGCCGTATTACAGTTTGGTAAGTTCTGCATTTAGCGGTTCTATATATAGTTTTAGGTCGAAGGATTCCTAACATTCCTGCAGCTTTGGTTCCCGTTTGCTCTATTTCTTGCACCTCATCTCCCATACTTGTCAATATAACCTCTAGGCACACCACTCTTTCAATCTTTGCAATTGTATATGTTGCACTGTTTCTGGTTGTAATGCTCAAAAATGTCTCTTCTCTCACTTCGTTACCTTTCATGACTTTCTCTTATCCTGGTTTATGCATTGCCCATATTCTCTCGATTTTTCTCCAACAGCAGGAATACTCTCACAAGTTCTCTTCTCGCTCTTACCAGGAATACCACATCGTCAGCGTAAGCCATAGATTGACATTTATTGTCATATATTAAACCTCCTGCTCTTATTTCGCATTCCCTCAAAATCATCCCCAATACTAGGTTGAACAGTGTCGCGGACAATGCCTCTCCCTGTCTAAGGCCCTGCCTAACAGCAAATTCCCTTGACGCCTCACCCTCTAACAAGACTCTGTTATGTGTGCTATCTAATGTCCTTGCCACAAGCCTTCTTAATTATCCGGGCACCTTTAGCTTCTTCAAGACCCCGAATAGCATACTCCTCTTTATAGAATCGTATGCTTGCTTGTAGTCAATGAAGAGCATATTCAGACTTAAATTTTGCTCATAAGCATTCGCCTGGAATTGCTTCATTGTGAATATCTGGTTTACTGTGGATCTTCCTTCTCTGAAACCGCTCTGATACTCTCCAATAACTCTTTCCTGGTAAATTTTTAATCGATCCGTTAATATGCTCGTCAGTACCTTGAACAATGTGCCTAGAAGAGCAATTCCTTGATAGTTCAGACTTTCTTTCTTGTCTCCCTTTTTATATATTGGGCAGACTGACGCTGTACTACAGCTTTCGAGCAACACATCTGTCTTCCATGCGGTTACGATTAGACCGTCTATTCTCTCCCTGGTTTCTTTACCACCATACTTGAAGACTTCCACCGGTATGCCATTTTCTCCTGGGCTCCTATTATTCTCTTGGTCACTTATGCATTTTTCTATGTCTTGTTGTGTTGGTACGGCCACTACATTGGTTTCATCCGCTTCATCTCCTCTATCTGGCTCATATCCTTATACAGGATCCACAATGTCCATTGTGTTCAAAAGCTCTTCAAAGTAGCTTGCAAACAAATCCAACTTAACCATCTTATCACCCACCATCAGACCATTCTTGTCTCTTACGTACCGAGCTCCGGTTGTTGAGTTGGTCCGGCTTGCCCTCGCTTTCTGGTAAAACTTCCTTATTTCCCTACTCCTGAACATCTCGATTTCTTTTAAATCTTCCTCCATATGCAATCTTTTCTATTTTCTACAAAAATTCTTACATAGCTTCTCTCTTTATCATCTTCGGCTTTGTTCATTCCTGTTTGATTTTTCATATACCTTAATCTTGCCTTATTTCTGCTGCTTGATGCTACCTTGCATTCTTGGTCAAACCATTTCTTACCGCGTGCTTTCTTTTTTTTCCTTTTAGGATCTCCCCTGTCGCCTCTCGCTGCTTCTAGTTGGTTCCACTCTTCTTGCAAATTATCTTGTTCGGGAAGGTTATCCAGTTTTTTCGTCAGTTCCTGCTGCAGTTGGTTAAGCGTTTCTCTTTTCTTCAGTTCATCTAGATTATACTGCATTCTTCCGTTGACTTGCCTCCTATGCAAGTATGGTATCACCTGCTTCATTCTTACAATAACCAAAATATGATCTCTGTTCGCATCTGCTCTTCTATAGCTCCTCACGTCGCTTACTGCATTCGCATGTTTCCTTTCTATTAGAACTTGGTCAATTTAATTCCGTATCTTTCCAGTTGGAACTATCCAACTATTTCTAGTTAGTTATTGTTTATTGTTAATTGCTCCGTAATATATACTTCCTTCACTACTTACATTCATTGAATGATACTTACATAAGTATGTAAACTTTCACATTACTTTGAAATCCCTATATTTTTTACGTATAAACAACGTGTCTGAGAAATGAGAGATAATCGACCGTTCCTGGATTTTATTATTACGTAGTAATAGCTGTACTCCAATGGAATTCGCCAGTAAGACGCGTGTGTTATTTAACAAACAATTTTGAGTTATTAGTTCCGCCCGGCTTGCTTCGCTACCGAATAAAAACTGTTTCACATCACACCATGTAAACAAATACCAGTAATTTCGATGTTTACATAAGAATTAAGAATACACAGCTGGCGTATAGAAACCCGTCTCTATATTAAAACTGTTAAAGCTATGATTTGTAAGAAGGCAAGAAAGTACGTTATACTTTTCTAAAATTGAGCAGTGTTTATACAAAAGCAGTGGCCAGGGAATGGAAGCTATATTATTACATGTTCAATGTATCAGAAAATTATTGTATAATTATAACGATTTATAAGTTTTTAACGGTCTTTTTGTAACAACTAAACGATTCCAAATATGAAACCATTAACAATGAAGTGAGAAATTCTTCCTAAGGGGTAATTTTAGAGCGATGAAGTTTGAAAATCAAAAGTTAGGAGTGTTACCTTCTTCTTAGGGTTTATAAGAAACAAAAATATTTTAAGGATGTATGTAATTCGATATAGTAAAAGTATGGGTTGAACCACTAAAAGAGTACGAATTAAAAATAAATATAAAAGAGACAGAAGTTTTGGGCATAGGGCGCAATACTACGAATATAGCCATAGAAGTAGGAAATGAAGTTCTACAAGAAACTCAATTTATTAAATACCTTGGATCCATGTTTGAAGGGAAAGGTAGTCTAGAAAGAGAAATTAATAATCAAATAACAAACAGTAATAAAATCTATAGAGCATTATCTATCACCTGCTTCAACAAAAAAGAGAAAAGCAAAATAACAAAGATGAAGGTACATGTGTCAATAATAGCACCTATACTTATGTACTCCTCAGAATCATAGACTCTAACAGAAAAGTAAAGTACAGGCCTGCGAAATGACAATATTGAGAAAAATAGAAGGTGTAACAAAGCTAGATAAAATAAGAAATGAAAAAATCAGAAGGCGTTTAAAGATAAAAAGTATAATCAACAAAATCGAAACACAAACAATTGAGACGGTTCAGTTACGTATCTAGAATGAGGGAAGAGAGACATTCAAAAATTATTTGGGACAGACAAGACAAACAGGCCAGGGTAGACCCAGAGTTACGTGGAATGAAGGTACATATCTGGAAAATCTTAGCAGCATTTCATGGACTCAAGCAATGACAATTGCAACAAACAGAAGACAATGGAGAAGAAAAATTATCGCTACACTTCGGGTAGAGGAGATGATATGATGTTGATGATGTAATTTGAAGGCCTTATTATGTGACGTAACAATCTCTTTTTGATTTAACTTTATCTTTACATGTTAATATTCCTCGCAACAGAAACTATTACACAACTGGTGTATCCCTCAAAGGTGTGACTTGTGAATACTTTTTATATATTTTGAATCAATCTCTTTTTAGAAGAAGGAAAGCTTATAATCATTTCCATTATGCTTTCTTTTTCTGAATTGGTCAACATTGATATAAGAATTTTGAATGATGTCGTGCCAAATTAATGCATTATCTTTTAAAGAAAATCTTATGTAGTACTTTCTTTAATTCAAAATTGTTACAATAGTAAAAATATTAAAATGATTTCTTATATTCGAATTACCTTCAAAAGTCGCCATTGTCGCATCTCTTTCTAGTCATTGTGAAATTTGGAAGTTGTCGTTCTGAATTTACAATAGAAATTTTGTTTTCCCGAAATTGCCTAACCTCTTGGACGCCAAATATTTATGTCGTGTGTCAAAGTAACAGATAGATTCTAGCCTAAATCAATTTCTTCAATTTTCCCTGATCCAAAAATCTAGTTTTCTTTTTCTTCCATCGTTCCGATGGCTTCTTTTAATGATGCGATAGTATTGATGACCAAAAATTTGCCTTATTGATCAATTTTTCTTTTTTCTTTTTAAAATATCAAACGACCCGTCAATCACAGAAACCATATACCAAATGGGTCCCGATGTATTGATTTATTCGTTCCCGATAGTCTTAGAAACACCTTTTTAATGTAGTATTGAATTGTTACATTATAAATAGTAAATAATTTAAATTAAATAGTAACGAATTGCGAAATCACAAATCAGTCAAGAACATGGCAATACGTACATGGATCTTTTTCGTAACCAAAGGTCAAAATGGCAAAAAGGATGAAGTCCAAAATACTTGTGTCTGTGTCTAACTATATCTATTACATGCGAGGTCACCGAGTCAACATATATAGACGAGATTTATATTTAGATCATAACAGGAACGAATGCATTGCCCAAACGCAAATAGGCTGTACAGAGCGCGGAAGCTAGTACCCTCACTCATAGGATTAAATGCTTATATAACATATGTATATTATAAAACCAGTTGCATACTAATTTTGGGCCGGGAAACAATTTGATGTAAAAATAACTAAATTCCAATTTTCTTTTATAAATTACAGGAAATTACTTATTCTCATCAAATTGCAGAATGTAAATTGTATTTTGTAACCTTGCATCTATTAAAATCGAAATATACACTTTTACAAAGAAGTGTAAGTAATAAACATGGAAAACAATCGAAAAAAACTCTATGTACCTACAATCGCGGCCACCGAAATGTGCACGAATTTTTTTTTGATTTGTACTTTGACTAATAGGCGTCCTTTAAACGTCATCAAAATTTCAGTATTATTTGTTTATGTCAATTTTTTTTTCCGAAAAAACTGTTTTGTGAAAAATGCCAAGATACATTTCGGGAGAGCAAACAACCAGAGCCATTGCGAAATTAGAAGACAACTGGTCGTTAACTGCTGTAGCTGCAGATTTAAACGTTGCATATTTCAATTGAAAATACGTTGGCAGGAAAATATACTGCAACGACCGCTTAGGATAGGAATCGGAAGAGTTTCTGAAGCTCATGAAGATGAAGATTTGGTAAATTTTATCAGACAGAATCCATTTTCTATGGCAGTAAGAGCTCCTGAGGAAACTCATTTTTCGGGTTCCGAACAATTATGCAGCTGCGAAGAAACAATATTTGACTGATGAAAACAAAGTAAAGCGACTACAATTTGCTAATCAGTTTTTAAATGCCGATGAAGAGTTTTGGAGTTCTATGGTTTTTCAGGCGAAAAATCTTGCACTAATGGCAAATTACGCGTTTATAGACCAAGAAATCGTAGATTTGAGGAAAATTACACTCATTCGACAGAAAGTTCTAGCCGCTTTTCGGTTAATTTCTGGGGATGGATAAGTGGTCGTGGACCTGGAGTATGCTGGAAAATAGATGGACGTTTAACGGGGGAACACTATAGAGAAATATTGGAAAATATTATGTTAACATCCGTGAGGACTACTTTTCCCAACAATTCCGTTTTTCAACAGGCAAGAAAAATAATTTAATTTTGAGCTTAAAAATAAAATTACACTTTTATCTGTCTTAGAACAATTGCCCAGTTCACACTGCAAGGATTGTAAGACAATGGGTGGATGAAAATGCAATTGATTTACTAACTTGGCCTTTCAGAAGTGCGGATTTAAATCCGATTAAAAACATCTGCGGAAATATGACAAAAAAAATATATTCTGCAGATTTTAGGCCGAGAAATGCGGGGGAACTTCAGGACACTGTTGAACCTTATGGAGGAATATGACATGAGGACACTAATTTTGTCTATGAGAAGATGGCTAGAACTTGTGATTGCAGCTGCTATGTTATTTTCAAAAAACCCGATTTTTAAGATTCCGGAATTGCTTGGTTTCTACTTTTTTGAATAAACTTTTCCTTAACTAACTTCAATTTAGCATTGATATATATATAACTATGTGTATTTTACAAAATAAACAAGAAAGTTGCTCCCTTCACGAAAGTCACTGGAAAAAGCCAAATTTACGGAATCTACGAAAAAATAGGGAAATTTGTCTCAAGTATCGTGCACATTTCGGTAGCCGCAATCGTACGTATTACGTATATACAGTGGGACAACCTTTGGTAGGAAAGGCGATTAAAACGGGAAAGTAGCCGAGGTATGCCTTGTCGCACTTCGTACGCCTGATTCGTTAACTGTAGCATTCTTGTTTGAAAAATTTAATACACGATACATGAAAAGGCGCAAATTATAAAGTGGTATTATAGAGGCGACAGGTTAACGTCAATTGTAGAGCCGTTGTAAAATCTGTCCTAGAACCATAAAGGAAAATTAGAAAAATTGAAGAAAACCAAACACCTTTGACAGAATCTTCACCTTGGGAAACATCTAGAAAAACATTGACATATTCCAACGCACCAACAATTTATCAACGAAAAACGTCCTGCGCTGAAAAATTTTAATTTACGTAATTTAGCCAAAATATTCATTTGACTGTATTTAACCAAATGTTTTGGTTAAATTAACCAATGCATATCTAAAAATGGTAAAGAAAGGTAAAGATTCCAGTATGAATACAATTGATTCTAGATTCTGTACACTCATTTCTGTACGCATTGAGACCCTATTATCAAATTTAGATTATACACCTCTTTACGCAAAAAAAAACGAAACACCAAAATTGATTTTTGCTCAAAATACTTTTATTTGCAGTTAGACCAATTAGACAAGGTGCCTCAGTCGAACATACTCCAGAATACGACAGCCGTAGGCAACAGATTGGAGAAGAGAAGACAGTTTCTCAAACGCGCCTGCAGGAACTTGGGCTTAAACGTACCTGGAAACGACACCCTACACAAACCGAATCCTTGGGAATTCCTAGTCAGTCATCAATACCATCTGGTCTGGTGCAACGTCTTCAAAGCGGCTTCCTCCTCGTGGATGTACAACTTTAATATACTAGCTGGGTAAACGCAAATCATTTCCGTGTGCGAAAACAATAACAACTTATGTGTTCCCAATGTTATAGATACACTCCCGATTATCTAATGAAGACCAAACAAGTACCTCTGAACTTGGCCAGGCAGAAATATCCGCGGCAAACTGTGGAGTCGCTTAGGAGAGCTTTCAATGACTCTATTTCGTTTCTGATAACCAGGCATCCTTTGGAAAGACTGCTCTCCGGTTACAAAGACAAGATCGAGCATGCCTTACCTCATTCGTTACACAAAAAGTTGGGCAATCAGATAATAATGCGGTATAGAGCGAATGGTATTAAAGGAACGTATGGCAAAAGCAAAGTACCGACTTTCCAGGAATTTGTCTTGTACCTCCTGGACTGTGTAAAGAACGGTGAAACGTTGGACATGCATTGGACTCCCATAACCGAATTTTGTACCCCTTGCATGTACGATTTTGATATAATCGCTCATACGGAAACTTTGCAGGTAATATATCTAATATTAATTAATGTATCTATGGTAAAATACATTTTTCATCCTCATAGCTTTGTTTTGAACATCTTTGATTTGTTTCATAAATGTTAATTTCGAAGCTAAAATGCATCAAATTTTGCAGCAAGATCAGGAATATTTGATCCAAAAAGCCGGATTGCAAAATCTAATCAAGCCGGAATGGAGAAACTCTGGGAAAGGTATAACATCGCAACAGATAGAAAAATATTATTCACAATTGACCAGAGCACAAATTTTGCAACTGTACCACATCTACAGGTAACCAAAGAATTTTGAAAATTGATCACACCATCGTGGAATGATCGTTTTCATTTGCATAAAGTAATAGCATACGGTGGCTTGAAATAGCAGAACTAAAACAAAGAATACCCTCACCACCTTAATGAGTGAAAGGCTCTGGATACTAAGTTGCCGACTGGGTGTCAGTAGATAGCGCTGCAATCAGCGTCCATTTAACACTGCCAAAATTTAACTCGATTAAATAATGGCGGGTAAAATGTCAGTTCTATTATAACCTTTGTCAATATCTTTAGGAGTAACACTAAATTCTAATGACAAATATTTTAGTAAAATGTTTTAAGAAAAATATACGTTATATTTAAATTTATTTAATCCAACCAACAAAAAAAATGGAAACAATTTTATTTCAGATATATTTATCACGCATTCAAACATACTTTGGAATAAAATAGACTCCTAGGAGACACATTAAATGTACGTTTTTAATAGCTACAATTATTACAATTATAGAACGATGTACAAATTACTTCAAATATCTCTTTTTATGGTGATAAATCGGAGGCATCACTTAGAAAGGACATTTCTGATGATGATCCGGTATTGGCGGTAATAACAAATTCTTCCATCGTATCTTCTACGATGTTTTAGCTCATACGTATTACTTTCTCCGGCAAAGGTGTGTTTGATGCAATTTGTCCATGCTTTAGCAGTTACGAGTTGAAGTCCTTCAATTAATAATTCTTTTACCTTTGGTAATTTAAAAGTTTTGTTATTTGCAACTACATATTCCTTCACTTGAGCCCATACCAGTTTTATCGGATTTAAATAGCAATGAAATGGTGGCAACCTTAAAACTGAACGACACACGTACATAGCGTATCGGTTTGTTTATTTTTTAGATAGCGTTTAGGGAGTTCCAAGAGTTCAACTTTTAAGCATGAGTTATCGTAGGTAATCCCTTTTGAAACAAGCCTATTATTTAAAATATCCTTTTTCGATGCAGTCGTTGGCATTTCTTCTACCTTGACGGAATGGTATGGTGCATTTTCATTACAATAACACAATTTCGTCCGAAAAAGGATAGAACATTTCCCATCCACTCTGTAAATATTCCACCATTCATTTCTCCATTGTAGCCTGAGGATTTTTCCGATTGAAAGTATAGCAATACATTTTCAACAAAACCATTACCACTCCCAATATGTGGTATTATAATTCTACTTCCTTTTCCAGATGGTTTCCTTTAGTCAGGTTGTTACCCCCTCAATAAAAGCTTGTCTTGGCGAAAGAATCTTTCCATACGTTACCCAGGTCTCATGTAAATAATATATTTTTCTACCTTCTGCACGAAACTTTCGAATGTTTTTTTAGATATCGACGTCTCCATAAAACAATATCTTGCCGTTCTATTAATATATTGTTTCACAGCATTGCCCGTTTTAATTCTAGCAAGGTGTCATCCGTATTAATGATCTACAAAAGTATAATAAAATAATTTTATTACCCTTGGGGATTTTTTGATGGACCCATGGGATGGTCATTAGCTTGCCCAACAGCCCCTTCTTCAGACATGTCAGAAAGGTAATAATCCTGGAAAAGTAGTTAATAAGTATAATTGTATTATCAAAATCGAAAAAAAATACCTCCTCTTCGTAAATATGGTATTAATCGAATTCTGAGAAGAACTATTTTTAATGCAATGTACTAAGCAGAGATAAGAGATAGTAGAAAATGGCAACTTAATAACGTGAAATCGCAATTGCGTTTTATGCCCTCTACCATAAGGAAGTAAATTAAAATCCGCTACACGGCATTTTTAAATTACTATATTTCCCGGTTATTCTTTACTACTGTATACCTAATTATTAACACAAAAATGAACAGATGTTTATTTCGAAATCTTTATTTTTCCGTAATTCGTCTTCAGAATTAGTTACACAACAATTTATGGGAGGCATTGCTATTAAAGAAATATAATTAATTGACAATATAGGTACGTATGTAACCCTAAAACAACTTACAATTTTTAATGAATTTCGTTACATGCGCATGTGCGAATTTGAAGTCTATATGAAATCCATGAACTGCATGGACTAATCACTAACCGTTTATTACTGCAATCCTACTACTCTGCGAACACCCAATTGTAAATTTCAAACTGTTAAAATATGATATTGTAGCACTGCGAACGCATAGAAACTAGTGCGCATGCGTCGTTCAATTTCGGATAGTTTCTGACTGCGCTGCGAACAAAGCTAATAAGAGTCTGTACTATATTAATCACTACAATAACTAATTGTAACAGTAACACAAGAAAAATCTAGAACAAAATTGGCCAAACCAAACAAGCGCAGTCAACTGACTGCATCTGACAAGCATCAACGATAAAATGGCTTCCCGCGTTACCGTTTGTACCGAAAATACATTAACTACAGCGCCTAAAGTAAACTAGAACATGTATCACTCTACTTATAATTTACTTCGCCCCCCGTAGTACTAAGCAAATAATACAATGAGGAACACCAAACAAGAAACAACCAAATTAACGAAGAAACGTAGCGGTCAGTAATATTTAATTGTAACCAACATGAATTTCGTATGCACATGCCGTCTGTGCATACGAAACTTATGTTGTTTCGCCGTGTGTAATTTTGCCATAAATATTCGCCAATAGAAAGCGTCCAAAATATAAAGCCTATTCCGCCGAACGCTATTTTCTTAGTGAATGATATTTACTCATTAAGGCGGTAAGGCTCTTTTTTGTTTTAGTTCCACTATTTTATTTGTCGCAACTACATTTTATTTTACATTCGTTTCCAGGTACGATTTTGAGCTATTCAACTATACGTTGTCGGGATTCCTTGATGTGGGAATCATGGACAATGATCCATCGGACCTTTTGGAAGCTATAAACATGAAAGAGCTCACCAAAAAATACGACCACGTCGACAGCTATGGAAACGGTGTTTGAAATGAGAAAATTAGTAGACTCATTTACGAAAAAAGGACAATTAATGGGCGGATAATTTTGAAGCTTTCCTATAATAGGGAATATTACGTAGTTCTCATTAGTTTGCTCAAGCAAAATCTAAAATTTTCATTGCTCAAAAATTAAAAAAAAAACCCATTGGCGCAGCACAAATAACTAAATATTTTGGTTTTCTTCTATGGTCTCCAAAATGACATATCGATCGGGGAGTCTTCGAGAACACCGCACAACAGCCTACTATTATTAATGATAAGCAATTTCTTTTCATCGAATTCCACACACGGCTAACACTAAGTTGATTTATTGATTCACAGGTGCTCTAAAAATAATTATTATATAAAAACATTTTTACCTAATACGTTACTTAGAATACTGTTAACATATTTGAAACATTGTGATAGTAAGCAGTAAGATTAAAGAATGAGATTGTTGATATATTAAATATTGTTTATGCCCTTGTAAATAATTTTATAATTTATATTGTTAACCAATAAAGAGAAGTTTAGATACATTTATTAATGACTTAATTTATTATGATTTTACAATTACTGCAGCGATTACTACTGGGTTTCTGCATAAATCTACAGCTGGTATAAGAAAATGTGGTATTGATTTAGCAATAGGTTTTGGTATCTCAACACTGTATGCACTATGGAGGAGTTCACGAGAAAAAAGTAGCTGAAATTTGACGTACATGAGGTTTAACTGAAGCACCTAAATGTAATGTTTGGGTGTGCTGGAGCATGATGTAGAGTTGGATAAGATGGCGTACTAAGCTTTGATCGTGGATATTTTCAAAAGTATAGATAAAAACAATCATCCCTTTATGTGGGTAACAGGTTGAAGGATTGTATTTTGAAAGCTAGTGCCAACATGCACTTGGAACAGCTTTTAATTTAACTATTTTATTAATATATCATAGTTCAAACATAAAATAAATTTTCATAAAAAAACAACCAAATAAAAGATCTCTCAAATAAACAAACATAAACAGTTACCAGCCTCAAAAAACAACAAAAGAGTTAGGTCAAATTACTGAACTTCCATTACAAGAATGTAGTCTACAAGTTCATTTTCTTGAGCTTCATTGAAGACAGGTTTACGGCTACCAAGTCCTGCAAACAAAATTCAAATGGGAATAATGAAAATTAACTTAGTTAATGCCAAAAACCTGTGGTAGCAGCATTATTAACACTCGATCCATTTCTCACTTTACCAACTCTGCGTTCTAGTCATTTGAGGAACATTATAGGATTGGGCAGCTGCATATTCTTCTCATCCCAACCTTGACGAGTTGAAATTCGTTTATATTTCCAAGGCATGTTGAAGGAATTGTGAATCTGCAGTAACATTGACACATTATATTACCTTTTAAATTATGTACATTTTACAAACCGCGTCATAAGATGCTTATCGGGTACAACGGGGTACTCCATTTTGACAGACCGCTTGCTGCCCCATTTTATCCGACAACCACATTTTGGCTGATAATGACCATTGATCATACAAAAAATTAATAGAACCCATTTGTTTTTATATGACTAAGCAACTAAAATGATACTGTTTTCAAAGATTTACTTACCTTATAAAAAACTCACAATAACCAACGGTCGCACCATACAGCAACACATACAATCAGAGATAATATAGTTAGGGAATATAAAATAAACAAACCGTCACACTTGAAAGGTTAACCAATGTCTCAAATGCAGCGTATGTGGCGCCATGTACTAAGGGTTTGGATTAGTGTTCAAGGATATGGATTCCAAACAGATTCTTGTAACAACTGGTTCAAATGACGAACCAAATGTGTTACCCAACTCTCCCCTGGGTATGCAAATGTCTTCGTTCAAGCAATTATTAGTTTGTAGTCATTTTAAACTGGTAATGTACAAGATTTTGAATAAATTATTGACAAAATTGTTATCGACTTGCTTCTGCACTGTGACACAATAGATAAGCTATATGACCGTTTATACTATAACCAGTTTAGGTCAAGATTTAGGTTGCTACCCAGAAATATGTACGCCGCTGCAACTCCTCGATAGTATCAATGACGGGTGTGGTATTACGTTTTTTTAATTTTAAATAAATATACTTTAAGGACACTTCTCTTGTTTTACTTTATTTAGTTACCAAATTCCTCAATCTTTGTTTACCAATTATATTATAACTGATTATTTTATGTTAGGTATATTTTATTTATTTATAATGGCGAACAGATAATCCCAGAAAAGGTCCCAAATATACATATGTAAACATACAGTATGTACCACTATGACAAAACATAAATAACCTATATAATAACTAACAATTCAAATTATATTATTGAAACATATCGCACTAAACATACCTACTAATAATTCAGTAACCAAACCGCTCTTTTGAACTCAGTAAAATTTTAATTAAATAAATCAAGCTGTTCACAAAGTGCGTTTAGTTATCTAACCACTAAATTTAACGGACAATTATATCCAAAAGTAGTTCTGTGAAATTTTAAAGCAAATAAGTCACTACATCTAGTATTTTGACAGGGAATACGGAAAGATATCATAGAGAGCAAATCAGGGCAGTCCACATGATTATTTAAACATTTGTAACCGAATTTAATTAGGGAAGTTTTACGAAGAGAGGATAAAGACGGTAAGTTTAGTAATTTTAGTCGTTCTGGATAAGGGTATAGATTTTTATCAATATTTAGTAATTAACAAATTTCCTTTGAACCCTTTCTATCTTATTCGAATAGAATGTCGTATATGAATTCCATATTATAGCGCAATACTCAAGATAGAAAGAAACTAAATTCTCAAACAAAGCAATTATACCAATAACATTTATAAAATCACGAGTTTGACGTGTAATAAAACCACAGATCTTAAGAGCCTTACAGGTGATATCGTCAATATGTAATTTAAACTTCAAAGAATGATGCGATATAGAATAATTGATACGATCTTTATGTCGTTTATAAAGAGTAAAAATAAAATAGGGGCTAAATGGCTGCCTTGTAGTACACCGGACGTAACAGAAATAAGATCAAATACGCTGGTAGCTATCCGGACTAATCCGGACTATCGTTTACAATCCAATAAGTAGGACTGAAACCAAGACCAAAGATTTCCTGTGACGCCGTAAGTTTCTAATTTCCATAAGAGGAGTTTGTGGTTTACGCCGCCGAAGGCTTTGCTAAGGTCTGTGTATATTGAGTCAACCCGAGAGCCATTCTCCAGTGATTCCAAATTGAAGTGGTGACAGATTAACAGGCTTGTTTCAGTACTACGACCGCGGACGAATCCGTGTTATTCCGGGATTATACTAGCGGAGAGCGCAGACATAATTTTATCAGCCCCAACAGACTCCAACACTTTACCCAAGGATGGAAGAGCACATATTGGACGGTAATTCCGAATATCAGAACGATCACCAGATTTAAACAGTGGCACCATAAATGCGAATTTCCATTGATGTGGGAATATCCCAGACGTAAGAGAAAGATTGTAAAGTCGCGTTTGTATTTTATTTCACACACAAAGAATAATAATTCAAATCGAAAATGATTAAATACTTTGCTTTGCATAAACTCTTTTTGTTTCGCCTAAATATCCTACCCCAAATCATCTGTAATAACATATTATTATTAAGCAGGTTGTTGCGGTTCGGAGAGCGTGACGAAGTACGCTGAATGAACCGGAATGATTGAGTAGCATATACATAGATTATAAGCGGGGAATTAGTGTTATTCAAATGGTGATCTGTGTGGTGCATATCTCCCAGAGTGCTTATTTTCCTTCCTATACTCTGCTGAGGATGGAAACGTAGTTGTCGAAATACCTACGTAACTGGAGTTCTACACTCATCAAGTTGGTAAGTGTATTTCTGTTTTTATTTTTTACCATTTTAAGCAACCGTATCCTATCTTATACTTAAGAACATTAAAGATATTTGTTTTAATTTAAAAAGACAAAAACTTGAATTTCATAAACTAATTGGTTTAGTAAATAAGATATGTTTGTGAATAAATCAAAATAATCAAAAATATACAGAGCGGAACGATTTGAATACCAAGTGTAGTATTTAGAATATCATAAACAAGATAATGTTAAAGACGAAAACAACTAAATTATTCTCAGAAACTTTCAGAAAGCCCAAAAACGCACTATGTCAATTTTTTGATATGTACTTACCCCGACTCTACGCAATTTTTCAGATTGATTCCTATAATAAATCTATCATTGTGGATCCGAGTCCAAATTTCGAGAATTTCCAAAGGTGGGCTGACACTTTGAGAGCTGGATGCCAGACATTCTTCTAACAATCTATTTTTATCGGTCAATTCTTTTTCAAGCTTCTTGTTAGCTTGTCGGATCGCTTCCAACTTCCGCTCTAGAAACTCTTGAATTGGGTCTGTCTCGAAGATAAGATCGTCTGTTAAATCGATATCCATCTGAAAAAGAATAAGGGTTGATTTCTATGGTTCTGTATCTTAGGTAATAGTGGAAACTGATGCCGGGATAGCGCAGTGGTAAGAGCGCTAGGCACCTGTACAGGATGTCGGGGTTCGAATCTCCGTTGCGGCAGCCGATTTTTCTAAAAGATCGGTTGCAGCAAGGGTGGTCGGTATCCATTCCGGTACCCTTCAGTGTTGAGGATAAATTTACGACGAGGAGAGGTAGTAACAAGCCATACACTTCACACACACACACGCGATACACAAATACACAAACCTAGTGTAGAGTGATATAACAGGCCTCAAGGTCGCAGTGTTAAGCCTCTGCATTAGGATACAAACAACAACAACAACAATAGTGGAAGCTGAGTTAATCGTCAAGTAAATTTCTGATATACAACGTAGCCAAAGTTAGGCGTTGACCACTGCTTCGTTATTACTTTATTAGTGGCATTTGTTTCTCTGAATGACATGGTGAAAAGAGAAAAACAATAAAAAATTACGTTTACGGGATAGTTTACAATTGAAAGATTGAGAGCTGAATATATTTTCCTAGCAATATGGAAAAGAGAAGAAATCATTTCTGAACAACACTGTATAACTAAATTTAATACCACTTAATACTTTTTCGTGTTGATACACAATCACATTATATTAGATAACATCAGCAAACTCAACATGCATCCACCTGGTTCTATAATGCATGGCAACGCTATAATAAATAGTTGAAGCAATACAGTTTAAAATACACTTTATTGTATACATTTTTTTAGACCAGTAATCCATCACTTCATACACAATCAATACCTTTTAAAAGTACATTTTTCACTTCCAGGAAAACATGAATTCACAAAAATTCTCACCGGGCATAGTACTTTTAGCAAAATCTTTTGGAATCCTACAATTCAAGCGTGAAGACAGTTATTTTAACAAATTTCTCAGTATCATCATTTGTTTGCCGGTCATCCTAACTTATATTTACATGATCTACATGAATGCCTTCGAGATAATATCCTTAGACTACATGATATACACCAAACTATTGAAGGTCATCAACACACTTTATCTACTACTGACGTCTTGCGCCATCATCTTTAAATATTCGTATTACATCACCAAATCCCAAGAAATCTGGAGCGTCTTGGAGAGGATACGCAATCTTACCGCACCGTTGAAAGTTGGCGGGAGGATTTATCAAAATTCCTGGCGAAGCTGGTTGATTTTTGCAACCGTAAGTCTCGGTGTATTTCTTCTGGATTCCGAAGGAGTGTTCGGCAGTAAAATCAATTTACCGATGGAATGGACCATATTTCACAGTCTCTACCAACAGCATATCTTCGTGGAGCTCTATGTGATTGGGACTTTTTTGGAAGAGCTTTTAAAGGCGTACGCGGACGTCAATAGGAAAATAGAAAGTTTGAGTTGCACTAAAAGTGGGAAATGTGGAAATTTCAGCTTGAGGAAATGGAATCTTCTAAGTCGACGCCAATTGTTACGTCAAGAAGTCGATTGTTTGTGTAAGAGGAGTAACGGGGTCTTTATTCCTGGATTAGCAGTGACCATACTGACGGAACTCTATCTATTAGTCGCAACTTGTCACATGTGCTTCTTGAATTTCTTTATAGGGTACCAAACGCAGAAATATAATGGAGTTTTGTTGTCCTGGATGGTTTTCCTCATGTTAGTGAAGACCGGATACATTTTGTATTTTATTAACATGTGGATGGCCATCATGAATGAGGTAATTAATTCAAAGGATACAACACATTGAAATTTTGTCATGTCCCGATTTATTTTTGATTTGAAAATTGCTGTTCTGGGATTTGTAAGTTCCCAAGCAACACAGAATTTGCATTATACATCCCTCAGAGTTAGGCTTTGCGTGGTTTTCCTAACTCCTCTGGCAAATGCTGAGGGCCTAGATCTTAAGTCGGTCCACGGGCGCAGGCGCAATAATAATGACTCATGGCCGCCATCGACCCCCTGTAATTGGCTCACGCTGTTGGGGAGAGGCATGAATTATTATTATTATTATTATTATAGTTTAATAAACATATAGTCAACCATATTAGAAGAGGACTGGGTACCTTGGTACCCAGCGTTTGAGAATACTCTAGCAAAAGTATTTACCATGTCTAGGGGCACATCAACAGTTGTATTAGTATAGTCATTCGGTATTCGACTTGATAATGGGAATCGACGTATTCCCGAAACACGTGTCGTCCCGAATTAACCAATACTTTGTGCGGGAGGAATAATCCGAACAGTGTGTTTATTGTGCTGCCCCACAGTCCTTGCAATATTTACTAGTATAGTTTAGACTACCATGAATTCTGGAAGTACCACGTTTAGTATTTGTGAAATCCTAAACTAGTTTCGAGTTACTTGAGACATTAATTTCCATTCTAGATATACAGTTCTCGCAGGCAAGTTTCACTTAATTTTTATTTCATGAAAGCAACCTCTTAAATTCATTATAGCAGACCTCAGTCTGCTTGGGTTCACTGATTCACAAAATTACAGGACCTGAGGAGGTAACCTTCACGATATAGTTTAAGTACCATTAAATGAAATTAAAAATGGAGTGCGGGTGGCTATGTCGCGTAGAAGAAATATTGGCCCAATATTCTATTGACACTATTAATGTCATACAAAGGATTTCTTTTGGAGCCATTTATTAACCAACTAGGTGATGTGTAATTGGAAAATTTCACATCAGCGAGATTCTGTCACTCGTTTAAGATCACCTGATTTAATGCCACTAGATTTCTAACTGCTTTCACATTAAAGAAAAAGCGTGATGTTTGACAATAACATTTGGGTTCATATACTCCATAATTTCCATAATGCTGCTGAGAGCAAAGGGGTCGATACTTCAAGTATTTGTCGTTCCTCTTCGACGTTTTTCGCGAACATTTTGGAGAACTTGAGGCAAATCCACTGTCAAAGCGATCCAGTGTAGATCTACACCATGCCATGCGGTTTTCTTTTTAAGTTCTGGGGAATCGAACAGACACAAAGCTTACGTAATATAAAGTATTTGTGTAAAATGATGTCAACTGCTTTCACACCAATCTTTAAAGTTGCTTGAATACTACTGGCAGTAACATGCCGGTGCCATTCCAATAGTGCCTGCCTGAAATTCATTGTACCACCGTTTTAAGGTAACTAAGGAACACTCGATTGATTTCCTCGAAACATTCTTTACGCCCTAAGTCATGCTTTTACCATCTGTTTTTACATTTTTATATTATTCATGATTTGCATTATTAAAACATCTTTCACCTGTAAACTGTATTCATACGGCATGCTGAAAAAGTTGCAGACATTCCCCGTGGTACATTGATGAGTTGTCCAAAACAAATGACTGTACGTGGGAATGTCTG
The DNA here is from genome assembly GCA_031763485.1 of Osmoderma eremita. Taxonomy (NCBI): domain Eukaryota; kingdom Metazoa; phylum Arthropoda; class Insecta; order Coleoptera; family Scarabaeidae; genus Osmoderma; species Osmoderma eremita. The sequence goes on along the minus strand of JARFOC010041769.1, from coordinate 20,907 downwards.
TCGCTACTCGCTACTTTTGCGCTTACATAATCAGCTGTGTTGTGTTTGTAATATGTGTTTGTAATATCATGGTGACTTCTTTTACTACTCGAATGACAATAACCTGCAAATTAATCAAACTGTCAAATCGTTGCAAGGTCAAAATTTTTACCTCAAGGTAGATATTTAGTAAATATATCGAGCAATACCAATCATCAAACATTAAAAAGCATTATTAGGTTTATCGTGTAATTCTTCTAAATTATTAAGGTATCGTATACTTCATTTTCTTTTAATCCAAATGTATTTTTAGGCTCAAAAAACTGTTACTCACATTCACGACATCTGGAACAACTTAGCTACCCAGAATGAGATTACACGCAACGCCAAACATCTACAACTAATTGCTCTGCAACTGTACAATAGTAAACTATTTTTTACTGCGTATGGATTTTTTGCTTTAGATTGGACTTTGTTACACAGAGTAAGTAAATAATAAATAGTGGAACATTGATAGATGATGTGTCGTGAGCCGTTTTATTACTTTTGTTGGTTTACTTAGTTGCTTTCTAATTAATCAAAAATAAAGGTTTTCTAGTGTATACGTGCATAAGAATGCAAGAAACTTCTATGAACATATGTACCCTGTTTTCCTCTGATATGTTCACAAAGATATGAAAGGGAATTCGTAGTCGGTAACATTTGCTACGGTTATAGAATATTACCAACCATCGGGAAAGTTTTTAAAATTATTATATATGTCAGAAAAAAAGCCATAAAAGCGGCAAATTTTAAAAAATAACATAAAGAACTCATGTCATCAGATACTCATTAGACCTGTGTTATGACACTCGTTCTTTATACAGTATAGCTACAACAGGGACAGCTTATGTCGGCACCTCTGAAGTTCCAATGTCAATGTTTTCAATACTAATATGGACGATACTGGCAGTGCTTTTGCTTTATACCACTAGATGTTTTTCATGCACCAATTACCATCCATCAACTACTTCATGCATTTAGACAACCAAATACACATTTAGATACATGTTCCCCCGCTAACGCTTTATTGTGATTGGCCAGGACCGCCAATTTTCACGCGTGCGCACTCAGACAAACGATAATAGTCCAAACTCCATTCACGTTAACAAAACAGTAATGGGCGCTGTGATCTGCGGACGTATCACTCAGGACCAATAAGGCTATATTCGGAAATAGCGGCAAATTCAAATTTATTTCAATAGGAACAGCTGATTAAAATAATAGATAATTATAGTTTACGAAAAATCATAAGATGTAATGTATAACCTTATTGGTTATTTATTTATGCGGGGATAAGAAAACTACCTGTTCTTTTCTAGAGTTATATACTGTATGTAATCTTTAATAAATTAATGTGTGATCCAGTAAGATATCACCTTAAATACAAAGAAACTCGGGTAAATAATTGTACGAACTTCAATGGTTTATTTACAATAAGTGTTCTAATTATAATTATATGTACAGAACAATCATATGCAATTGTTAAAATGTATGAAAACACAAATATTTGACATATTTCCACTTGTTTTCTTTTTAACAAAACTGAAATAAACGCATGTATTAAAATGTCATCATTAAAAATCAAATTGCAATGATATGTCTCATCATGATCCTGTGTTTGCAGTAATAATCAATCCATCCATATCGTCAACTATATTATCCAGGTCATACATTTTATTTTCTTCTACAATAGTATGTTTTATGCAATTTGTCCATTTCGGAGCTATAACAACGTTAGTCCCTTCTTTTAATAAAGTTTTTACTTCTGCTAGCTTGAATATTTTATTCTTAGCAGCAACATCATGCTTCATTTGTGTCCATACAAGTTCGATTGGGTTTAAATTACAGTGGTATGACGGTAATCGTAAAACTGTACGACCACTTTTTATTACCATTTCGTCAATCACATATGGTATTGGACATACTACATACTCTTTGAGAAGCTCAGGTTTTAAAAATGTATTATCGACAACAATTTCCCTTGAAGGAAACCACTCATTGCTGCGTCTTTTTTCCATGATACATTAGGTAATTTTTTAACCTTAACGGAGTGGTAGGGGGGATTATCCATTACGGTAATTCAGTTGGGCTCAAGATCGAGTAGAACTTTTGCCATTGGCTCACCTTTCATTTCCTCATAGTAGTCACCAGTTTTCTTTGATTCAAATAACAGGAGACCATTTTCAACAAACCCCTCTTCACTACCAATATGCAAAACAATCAAACGATTTCCTTTTCAACATAGTTGTTTTAAACCAGTTTTAGTTCCCTCGACAAATGCTTGCCTTAACTACTGTTGCATCTTTCCAAACTTTTTGTTTTGTGTGACCTGTGTTAACCCATGTTTCATCAAAATAATAAATCTTTTTACCCTCTGCACGATACTTTCGAATAACAGTTAGATAACGACGCCTCCATAAAACGATGTCTTGCCGCTCTATTAAAATTGAGTTTCGAATTTGTTTTTCCCACTTAAAACCCGATAATACGTTATCATCTCGGTCCAGTACTTCTTCTTCAGCCATATTAAAACACTGAACACCCTGTAATAATTATCAATAAACACCTTTTTGCACATTGAATGGATAGAACATTCCTCAAATTATCAAGTAGGTACTGCAATAATCGAGTTCTGACAAGAACTATTTTGAAGACAATATTTAAAATATAATAAAACGGAAAGTATAAGCAAACAGCAATTTGATAGTAAATAGAAGACGAAATCAACCGCATCAGAGTGGAATGCAACGACTGATTTTGACAAATGACATTACAGTAAAGATAGAAAACGCAGTTATCAGTGATATTTCATTTTATCCAACATAAATTCACTGCGCAAGAATTCTATCCCTTTCGTGTGCGTATCTCCATCGCGGATTTGAGCCAATGATAAGTCGAGATATTTTCTCCAATCTTTTCCAACCCTGTTTGCTTAAATGAATGACTGTAGCTGTTCCTACCGATTGTTAGCTATACTGTGTTTATATTATTAGGTAAGCGGTTTCGATGTATGCATATAAACATAGCATTTGATTACGAAATATTAAAGGCGACATGTAAGCACCATGTAAAGTAAGTTATAAAGGAAAACATTTATCATAAACCGTCTACCTTATTACAAGCTTCAATAATACAACAAAATGCTCTTACTAAATAAACTACAATGTGTTTTCTTTCTTCGGCAGATCGTATCAGCTGTAGCCACGTACGTTGTAATCTTGATCCAATTCGAGATATCCTCAATGGCCAAACACAACAACTCCGTATATAACCTGTCTACACAAGTTTATGATGTTTGATGAAAATAATCATTTAATTTAATCACAAAATTTTATACTAAACAATGTTTGACTTATTTAATGGGAAAGAGATGTACCTATGTAATACTAACACAACAAACTCCTTTTTATACCACTATAAATATATTATGCTTTATACAAAGGATCATTACTTATTAAATTGGTTTGATAGACGCCACAATACAGTTCCCGTATACACTTAATTAATTAAATTCGATGTTGAAAAGCATATCAACGAACAAACATCCAAAGCCAGAATATTCAGTTTTGTCTTAGCACCCATTGGAGATGCAACAATTTCCAAAAAAAATATTCGGAAAAAGACAAAAAACATTTTTGGAACACCTAAATCCTTTATTGACATTAGGAAAGATTTTTGGATGCATTTTTTTCGACCTCCACGCGAAATACAGCTTGGGAACCATTATGTTGGTACTACCGTCGCAAATATTGTACATTATATGCTGCACTAGCTTACTGGACTATCTCAAGCTCTTCCCAACCTTGTCCAAATACGAATATGCTTCCGACGTAATTTTCATGGCCATATTTACAGCCGCTACGATAATCAGAAGTATCTGTCATTTCCTAGGACGAGAACACCACAAGAAACTAATCCTAGAAATAAGTAGATTAAATCATCTCTTGGGAGTGGAGATGCAAATGTATGGCAGCATAAACATGCACTTTCTGTACACTATTACCACTATTATAATCCTGAACACAGTGTTCCTAATATTTGCCATCTACGGTATCTTCATGAAAGCTACTTTTAAGAATGTGGTCCTCTTCCTGGCAAATTCTGATTCCTGTTACGTCAACGATGCTATAAATAGGTGCATTAACGAGGAAATTCATAAACAATTCAGGAAAATTAATCAAATCCTAAGCGAATTTATAGAAAACAGATTGACGGATGATGAAAGTGATGTACTGCACAAGCGCATTGTTAAAATGTCCGAACTTCACTTTAAACTTCAAGCGCTATCTGGCGTAATAAATAAGTATTGCTCTGTGGCCATCTTGGCAACGCTAGCTATCCATTGTATGCTCCTAGTATGGGTGCTGCACACTACATTCATTGTGGGAGTTCTCCTGATGGAAGGAGAGATTATATATATGGTCGCAATTACAATATCAATAATTAGAGCACTGGTGATTATTGGATATGTTGAGGTTATCGTAAGGGTATGGACAAATATTAACGATGAGGTAAGTTTTATCGAGAGAAAGTATTTCCTTGCTTCTATAATGTAAAGTAAAAGGTAACCTGCTGTGCTGACTTATAAGTTTTCAATAATATTAAAGCTTAGAGTTCAAATCAGCCTCTCAATTCTCCAATTCATTTCACGTTTTCTCGCAACTCCAAGCATAGCGGTCCTGCAGCATTCTGTTGCGTGAGTATCGTATTAATGTGTGACGATATTTCCCACATTTAATTTCATAGATAATTATTACTTCGGCGATTGTGGTAAACCAGCATATGCAAAAACATGCTCCTAAAATATTTGTTGATAAAACTTCGCAGCTGCCTCTCCTAGGCTTTGATATCTTCACGTGCATGGAGACAAACAGATTTTACGTTGCAATTAAATAGTTTCGTTTCGTATTGAGATCTAATCACATATGGCAAATTATTTTTGTCCAATGCAAAGCCATCTGCTTTCGTATCAAGCTTACTAGAATAGCAGGACGTCTTCTAGCAGCGATCCCGGTTCGCATAGATTTTGTCTTGTCTACTTTAATTTCCAGACCTGTACGCCCGATTATTTGTGCTAAACACAATAGATTTTCTGTTGCACGTTCCTAAAGGTGCTGGAAAATATTACCAACTCTATTCCATATTACCATTCTCAAAGCTAAGGTCCAGGGTATGTGTCATTTCTTCTTCCTTGCAAATAATTAGTTCCGTAAAATACGATATTGAACAAAATGAAAGAAGAGGTGGGACCAATATTGAATATCTTACTAATACTAACAAATAGAACTAATATTTCAGACTAAAATGCGAGTTAAAATAAGCGACAGATGTATTTACGAATACCTCTCTATGATGACGTCACACATAAACACGGCGGCCTTCTATAGATAGAATTCAGTCTAGCAATATAGATCTCAGACCTTGTTAATCGTGTTTAATAGAATCCGAAACTCAATCGTACAAAATTGTACTAATTATATAAGTTTTAATGTGTTTTGCAAGCAGTTTCCATAGATAAGGTTCAAGAATAACAAACAATTTCCTTGCTTTTTTAAAGGTTATCAATATAATAAGATATAAAACTTAATAAATGAACGAAAATATTTACGCGTACATATCTATAATGACTTTCAATATAGTTAAGCCCCAAACAAATGCTTTCGATATCACGATGAGCCATTCTAGTAAAATACCAATTAACTTAAAACCACCTATTCGTTATATATTCCATATTTATTGATAAAAACTAATTGACTAATACACCATCACTCGCAACAACTTACATCAATAGAAAATCAATTTTCTCCGACCGCAGTACGGCAAGATGTTTTGGAAAGTCAATTTCCGATTGGGGACACGGGACAAGACATTTCTGGAACAGATTAATCCCATATTGAGATTGGGAAATATATATGGCACAGCCCTATTCTCTTCATCCAAAGAACCTGCCATTATTAGCATATTACTGGCTGTGCCAATTCAAATTATCTACATTGCATGCTGCGTTAACTTCACGGAAGTTATCAACATGTTTCGATCAGCGACCAAATACGAGCATGGTATGGATATACTATTTTTCGCAGTCGGTATAACAGGCACTATATCTAGACCAATATATTTTTTCATTCATAGAAAGAGGCATAAGCAAATCGTATTGGATCTGCATAAAATCAATTGCTCTTTGGGCATTGAAAAGAGGCAAAGATTTGTGCCAAATCTACCATTGACCGGTGCAATTTTCATTATAACAATCACGAGCATAATGTATATACTGGTGTTCTTTGGACTCCATATCATCAACCCTACAGTTGGTAGCATCACAGTATTTCTTATAACGTTCCATTCGAGTTTTTTAAGTGACTGCATCGATAGAACAATCGCAGAGGAGTTAAGAAATTTATTCGGAGTCCTAAACGATAACATAAGAACCTGTATATCCCACCTAGCGAACGATAACGTGAAGAATATACAAGTAGTTGTGGAATCCATGATTATCTATCGTGAAATGGTCAAATTATCCTTGGAATTCAACCATCTCTGCTCAATGCCGCTCCTAGCGAATTATGGGCTAAATGTAAACCTTACAATTTGGATAACACACGTCTGTGTCATGACAGCTGTGCTCCAAGTACCCAATTACGAATATATCTTTTTCGCGACTTTGTCAAGGATCTATTTATCTTTGATTTACTTTCGCTTTGTGACAGATACTTGGCAATTTGTAGTGATTGAGGTAAGAGGTTCTGGAAAAAAGTTTTGCAGCGATATTTGTAAGGTAAAATGCTCATAAATTATTATTAAACATTGTTAAAGATAGTCTGAAAAAACTTTTTCAACAATTTATGTATCACCACTTTATCTTCGCATTCTCACATTTACTGCTCTAAATATTCACGTAAATGTTCTAAATGGTTGAAAACTAGGTCAAATACTTTCGGACAATTATAGCTAACCCAATGTTATACCTAATTAACTTTTTTTTTTGAGTTGGATAGAGATGAAAGGTATTTGAAGTACCTATTTGATTTGCTGATTGTTTCAAAGGATGTTCAAATAAGCTCCGTTATTGATATTTCCTTCAACACTTTCAAAATCTCCAACTCCATTTCAAACCATAGTTTATCTGAACATCAAATCCAGTGTATACTGCTTTTTGCAATGCATAAATTATTTCAGGCCAATAAAACTTCAACATTCATCCACGATTTATGGAATAAACTGGCGGAAAAGGGCAAAATCAACAGCACGACAAGGCAATTGCAACTAATATCATTACAATTGTGCAACAGCAAGTTATCATTCACTGTTTATGGTTTCTTCACCCTAGATAGGACTCTGATGCAGAAAGTAAGAATACATTTAACCCGAATTCGCTGAATATTTTTGCTGTATTCTTTTTTTTTTTTTTTCAGATAATTTCAGCTGTAGTAACTTACGTTGTGATATTGGTCCAATTTGAGCTTTTGTCAAATAGTAAAAATTCTGGTCTCGTCAATAATGTTACTGCAATCACAGATTTCTAACAACCAACATATAAAACTAACGCATTCAATTTTAACATTCAATCACTAATAAAAATGTCGATCAACATTACCAAATTAAATAATTTTCCTTTTGTTGAATCCCATGGGTCAATTAAATGAGTGAATGAAACCATTCAATAAATAAACATTTCTGCCGTATTACTCGCATTATTCATTGTACCTCATAACGTAGCATTACACACGTTATAAAAATCGATACTGCACTGTGTTATTGTTTCATATACCTTTGAACGTCTTAAAATGGAGTTTTCGTGCCAAAAATTGATTGAATTCATATATAGAAGGAGTTCAAAAGCATATTTGGAATACGCATAGATTTTGTCTTGTCTACTTTAATTTCAAGACCTCTATGCTTGGTTATTTGTGCTAAACACACTAGATTTTCTCTTACACGTCCCTAAAGGTGCTGGAAAATATTACCAACTCCATTGTGTATTACCATTCTCAAAGCTGAGGTTCAGGATACATTGCAATGATCTTTAACAACATCTTGTCGTTTCATTGTTATTGTAAAGGTTCGTGAGACAGGAAGCAATCGCTACCATCGAATTGTTGATCATCTGCGTTAATTGAATACGCACAAGACTGCCACCTATACGATTGTTATTTGAGATTTAACATTAGAGATTCCATCAATATCCGAGGCTCAACCGGTAAAGACGGTCTCTGTTTGGTAGGGAGTAAGGGTAATATGAGTCCAGCCAGCGACAAGAAATGGGCATAAAAAAATTTACTAAATCAAAAAATACTTTATTGTTTTTATAACTTGTATATTAACACAGACTATTAAACATCACACAACACTACACAACAGAAGGGTTTTGAACTAGTTTTACGCACCACATCACGAATCTACCAGAGGAAGAACGACACGCCAGTGGAATTCATCGACTCCAAGTCGCTGCCACAGAATCACGAGGGCGTTCAAGAAGGCCGTACTTGCAGTATAGTGAATAAAACCGTTCCACAATGTAATAACATCGCAGTACAGTAATGATGTATTGCCGTGGTGATGATGACAGGGATATTGGATGGTTGAGAGAGTAGCGGGGGGAAAAGAAAATAAACAAAATTGAAAATTGTAAAAGTCAGAAATAGTAAAGTTCGTAAGCAGAAATAAAGAAAAGAAAGTAAGAAAAAGAGTGGTAAGAAGGAGTGATTAGGAAAGTGAGGTGAAGGAAGTCGTGGAAGGAGGAAAATAAGTGACCAGGGTGTAGAGGAGAGAGAAGTGGGTGGAACACCCACATACACAAGTTATATTTTATAAGGAACTTGATATTAATTCATTCGCTAAATTATATGTGCATATTATTGGTAAATTAACATTGCTAAATTATATTTTCAACACAGTTTTAGGTTTTTTGATATTTTTTAGATAAATTACAATTTTTGATTAAGTCATTAGAATTTAAATTAGCAAATGTCAGTTAATTGGCATTCAGAAACTGCCCGGCTAGTGTCAATTTGACAAGAACAACAGAACCTAAGTTTATAAATATTATTATTATTTCAAATTAATTTGAAATTATTTTATTTGTATTTTGAAACATTACAATATCTCGTTTCTTCTTCTTTGCAAATAATTAGCTCCGTAAAATACAATATTGAACAAAATGATGGAAGAAGTGGGACCAATATTGAATTTACCACATCTCTACCAAGATCTTACTAATACTAACAAATAAAACTAATATTTCGGACTAAAACGCCAGCTAAAAGAAACGACCGACGTATTTACGGATACCTCTCTATGCTGACGTCACACATAAGCACGGCGGCCTGGTAAAAATTGAATTCAGTCTACCAAATTTAGATCTCAAACCTCGTTAATAGTGTTTAATAGAGTCAGAAACTTAAGCGTAAAAAATTGTACTAATTATTATTGTTTTAATGTGTTTTGCAAGTAGTATTCCATAGATAAGATTCAAAAATAACAAAAAAATTCCTTGCTCTTCTAAAGGTTATCAATATAATGAGATATAAAACTTCGTAAATGAACCGAAATATTTAACACGTATCTATACTGACTTTCAATATACTTACGCTCCAAACAAATGCTTTTGATATCCCGATGACTCATTCTGGGAAAATACCAATTAACTTAAAACCACCTATTCTATATACATTCCGTATTTATTAATAACAACTAATTAACTAATACATCATCATTAGCAACAACTTACATCAATATAAAATCATTCTCCCACCACAGTACGGTAAGATGTTTTGGAAAGTCAATTTCCGATTGGGGACACGGGACAAGACATTTCTGGAACAAATTAATCCCATATTGAGATTGGGGAATATATATGGCACAACCCTATTCTCTTCGTCCAAAAAACCTGCCATTATTAGCATATTATTGTCTGTACCAATGCAAATTATCTATATTGCATGCTGCGTTAACTTCACGGAAGTTGTCAACATCTTTCCATCAGCGACTAAATACGAGCATAGTATGGATATACTATTTTTGGCAGTGGGTATAACAGGTACTATATCTAGGCCAATATATTTTTGTATTCATAGAAAGAGGCATAAGCAAATCGTATTGGATCTGCATAAAATCAATTGCTCTTTGGGCATTGAAAAGAGGCAAAGATATGTGCCAAATCTACCATTAACCGGTGCTATTTTCGTTATAACAATTGCGAGCATAATCTACATACTGGTGTTCTTCGGACTCCATATAATCAACCCCACAGTTGGTAGCATCACAGTTTTCCTTATAACGTTCCATTCGAGTTTTTTAACTGACTACATCGATAGAACAATCGCAGAGGAGTTGAGGAATCTATTCGGAGTCCTAAACGATAACATAAGAACCTGCATATCTCACCTAGCGAACGACAACGTGAAGAATATAGAAATAGTTGTGGAATCCATGATTATCTATCGTAAATTGGTCAAATTATCTTCGGAATTCAACCATTTCTGCTCAATGCCGCTCCTAGTGAATTATGGGCTAAATATAAATTTTACAATTTGGATAACACACGCCTGTGTCATGACAGCTGTGCTCCAAGTACCCTATTACGAATATATCTTTTTCGCGACTTTGACAAGAATCTGTTTATGTTTGATTTACCTTCGATTTGTGACAGATGCTTGGGAATTTGTAGTGATTGAGGTAAGAGGTTCTGGAAAAAAGTTTTTCAGTGATGTTTGTAAGGTAAAATGGTCATAAATTAATACTAAACTAAATCCATGAGGAATCTAAACAATAGAGAAGCTTGGCCCAAAATTATTTCTGTTTTCTTAGGACTATTCAAAACATTCAAACATTGTTAACGATAGTCTGAAAAACTTTCTCAACAATTTATGTATCACCACTTTATCTTCGCATTCTCACATTTAGTGCTCTAAATATCCCCATAAACGTTTTAAATGGTTGAAAACTAGGTCAAATACTTTCGGGCAATTATAGCTAACCCAATGTTATACCTAATTAACAATTTTTTTGATTTGGATAGAGATGAAAGGTGTTTGAAATACCTATTTGATTTGCTGATTGTTTCAAAAGATGTTCAAATAAGCTCCGTTATTGATATTTCCTTCAACACTTTCAAACCATACCCAACTCCATTTCAAACCATAGTTTATCTGAACATCAAATCCAGTATATACTGCTTTTTGCAATGCATAAATTATTTCAGGCCAATAAAACTTCAACATTCATCCACGATTTATGGAATAAACTGGCGGAGAAGGGCAAAATCAACAGTACGACAAGGCAATTGCAACTAATATCGTTACAATTGTGCAACAGCCAGTTATCATTCACTGTTTATGGTTTCTTCACCCTAGATAGGACTCTGATACAGAAAGTAAGAACACATTTAGCCCGAATTCGCTGATTATCTTTGATGTATTCTTAATTTTTTTTCCAGATAATTTCAGCTGTAGTAACTTACGTTGTGATATTGGTCCAATTTGAACTTTCGTCAAATAGTAAAAATGCTGGTCTTGTCAATAATGTTACTGTAATCACAGATTTCTAACAACCAACATCTTGTATACATATACAAGAATAGCGCAAGTCGAGTTTGGCATTCAATGATAGATAATGAAAATTTCAATTGACATTACCAAATTAAATAATTTTCCTTTTGTTGAATCCCATCAATTAAATGAATGACTGAAACCATTCCATAAATAAACATTCCTTCCGTATTACTCGTATTATTAATTGTACCTCCTAACGTAACGTTACACACATTATAAAAATCGATATTTCGCTGTTATTGCATGATATACCTTGGAGCGTTTTAAAATGAAGTTTTTCTATCAAAAATTTAAGGAATTTATATATAGAAGGAGCTCAAAAACATATTTGGAGTACATAAAACCAATACTTATACTGGGAAAAGTATTTGGATGTGTATTTTTCGATATTGAAGCCAACACCATGTTGATAAATGTTTTATTATCTGCGCCCTTTCAACTAATGTATACGTACAGTTCCTTTGATTCTTGGTTCTTTCATACCGCCGTACCAACAAGAGCCTCGACCAAGTACCAGTTGATTTCTGACATACTTTTCATAGGCGGAAGTAGTTTGAATACAATTTTTCAAACTGGTTATTATTTCTTCAGGAGACAACAGCATAGAAGCTTCTTTGTGGATGTCCAAAAGAGAAACGTGATACTGGGATTCGAAAAACAACTGCGGTGCAATATAAATTTTAATTGTATCATTTTCCTCGCACTCACAACTTTTACAAGTACCATCTCGCTAGTCGTTATGCACTATTCTCCCGCAGTTACCTTAAATTTCAGCCATGCAGCATATATAATTATAAATTTTCACACGTGTCACGCAAATGAATTGATCTTGTTTACATTACTTCAAGAAGTTCGTAAGCAATTCGCCATCATCAACCGTAGGTTGGAACTAATCCTAGAAACAAGTTGCCAAAAATCGAAATGGGTCCATGAAATCCAACAGCTATTGGAACAACACAACCTGTTATGTAAATATTGTTTGGAACTCAATAATTTCGTTGGTATTACGATTGTAACGGGGCTAATGATGCATATCTTGATGACAGTGCAAGGTACCCATTTTGTTCTCTTTGCTTTTATATGCTTGGTCAAAGGTGAACGTGTAGATGGGTATTTGGCTGTGGTACGTTGCTTTAAAATGGTAATAGGTGTCGCTTACATCGGAGTGAAGTTGATGTCCTGGATTTGGGTGCAGCAAGAGGTATGTTGTACTCTTGTATCAAATGAAATCGTAGTCATATACGTAAGATAGTGTAACGTTTTTGATGCCGACCGAGTAGCTATAATAGTATCCCCACATTCTCTTTCCTATTTTTAAAAGAGCGAGTACATTTTACCCGCTTGTGTACCTCCGATTTAGATGAATTATGTTAAGGACATCTTAAGAGATGTTGTACATTTTAATGTAACAAACTATATTTTACTCTTAGTTGTTTTTTTCGTATTTTATGCGACCCTTTCAAACACCGCAAAGTTCTATTGACGGAAACACCACCTAAAAGAAACATGAAATGCCGCTGATACGGACATAATTTCCTTTCTAAGGTCGGCACCGCCTAAAGGAAAAATATGAAATGCCCCTAATACTGATATAATTCCCCTTTGTGAGGCTGTCACCGATTCTTATACCATATATGGACCGAAGTTCCCTTTCTCTTGAAAACGTGGGAACCGAGGAAAAAATGATAAAAGCCGGTGTTGTTTAGAAATCTTGGTTGTTGTTGTTTGTTGCTGCTTGTTAAACCACCATCGTAAGAGATCGTCGGAAGTGTAGGGAAAAGTTCAAGAGAATGTGTCATTAGAAAACCAGTTTGCCATGGGCACTCTGAAAGTCTGTGGCGACGGAGTTGCAAGTTTTCCGGAAGTACTTCTGGGATTTTTTTTGTGTTGCTGCTTTCTACGAGCGATTCTGAAATCGAAGGTATCTTGTGCCGATAGTGAAACCATATATACATATATATATATATATATATATAATAGGTACTCCTATATTGCGGGTTCCGTCTACAAAATTCCGAAATCAAAACGAGACAGAATATATCGGATATCTCAGTTGGCACCAATCGCTTCATGGACCAATGTATAGCTGTTTTGCTATTGGCAGAGACAAAAATCTAAATGTTTTATATCCATGTCTATTACCTGTATTATCATATCAACCAACCATTATTCAAGAATTTCTGGGCCGGCGAAGAACCGTTTCGTGCTAACTGAGATAGGATATAGGAGTAGTTTGTGGAATATAATATCGGGTATTTCACTTTCTTGGCGAAAACTAGTTCCATAAGATTTTGACACGACGAATAAATTATTTATATAACCACGTGAGCACTCTTACTGAGCGCATATTTATTTATGTATTTTGTTTGTGTGAAGATTGCTTATTATTTTGACCATTAGTTACATTACACCTGGTTATGCACCAGCATAACCTGTAAATCCATCAACGTTTACTGCTTTTTGTATACGTGTATAGTCCATCGATCAAACAGATCGATTAACGATTGTTGTCATATTTATGCCTATTCTACCATCATATGTTCGGCATATTGTTATTGGAAGTACCTAAAGTGTCTCAAGCCGACACCTTTGTAAATTAACCTTGATAAATTTCGGACAATATACAACTATTATTTTACTATCAACCATGACTTTCTTTATTTTCGTCGAATTACCGCTTACTTCCCCCATAACAACTGGTTCTTTTCCTCGCTTATAGACCCGAGTCCAGTACTGTAAGAGGGCAGGTGGCGCCACCCTTCTACCGTACCGATTGGATGAAGCTACTCACGCCATCTTCTTGCAAAGCTAGTCGTTAGCCAGCACTTCTGGACAAAAACTTCGAAGTAAGTACTCCACCCGCTCAACAAAAGATGAAGTGTATAGAAAGTATAAAACTGAACTAAGAATAGGCCCCTACAACAGACCTCAGCCAATATTATAGCACCAACTTTACATTGTGCAATTATAATTATAATTTCGAGCAACGGTGTGCTATCAGGTTTTGCTTCAAACTTGGACAAAGTGCAGAAACTTTTGCAAAACTTCAGCAGGTCTATGGAGACAGTGTTTTATCAAAAGCCCAGGTCTTTCGATGGTTTCAGGCATTTTCAGAAGGAAGGGAGTCGATGGGAGATAAGCCACGCAGCGGAAGGCCTTCAACTGCAAAAATCGATGGCAATGTCGACAAAACCCGCGATCTTGTGCATTCAGATCGTCGGTTGGCGGTCAGAATGATCGGGGAACAGTTGAATTTATCTCACACCACCGTTTATCGAGATTTGACCAATGAATTAGGAATGAAAAAGATCTGCTCGAAAATGGTTCCAAAAACATTTCTCAGGAACAAAAGGACATCAGGAGAGAAAGGTGCCTTAACTTTTTGGAATCGATTGAAAATAATTTTTTTGGAACGTGTCATTACTGGTGATGAGAGTTGGGTGTTCTAGTATGAACCGGAAACAAAACGCCAGAGCATGGAATGGCACACTTCAGGCTCTCCAAAGCTCAAGAAAGCAAGAATGAGCAAATCAAAGATGAAGAGCGTGCTGATTTGTTTCTTTGATAGCCAGGGAATCGTTCACAAAGAAGTGAAGTGAAGTGGAGTGCCTCAAGGTCAGATGGTTAATCAACTTTTTTACTGAGAGGCTCTCGAAAGACTCTGAAAAAGGGTCATGCAGGTGAGACCAAACATCAAGAACGATTGGATCCTGCATCATGACAATGCGCCTTGTCACACATCAATTTCCATAAACGGTTTTTTGGCCAGTAAAAATATTTCTGTGGTTCATCAGCCTCCTTATTCACCTGACTTGAGTCCTTGTGACTTATTCCTCTTCCCAAGATTGAAAGTTCGTCATTTTGGGACACTCGAAAACATTCAAACGGCTGTAATCGACTAACTAAAGGCGATTCCAATGTCCGAGTTCCAGCACTGCTATGAGGAATGGAAGAACCGTCCCCAACGCTGTGTGGCTTCCCAAGGGAATTATTTTGAGGGAAACAACGTTCAATTGTAATTATATTCAAATTAAAAAAATGTAAAATATCAGTCTCATTACTTAATTTACACACCTCGTAATTCGCTAATGCTGTACATATAAAAATAATACAATTCAAGTTTGACATATTATGATAAACAACACGAATTTCGATCAACATTACAAAATTAAATAATTTTCCTCTTGTTGAATGGTGATATCAATTAAGTGATTGACTGAAACCATTCAATAACTAAACATTTGCTCCACATTACCTGTATTATTAATTGTACCTACAAACATAACGTCACAGACATTACAAAAATCAATATTGTACTGCGTTATTATATGATACACCTTGGACCTTGCAAGATGAAGTTTTCTTGCCAAAAAATGAAGGAATTTATCTATAGAAGGAATTCAAAAACATATTTGGAACACATAAAACCAATACTTATATTGGGAAAAATATATGGATGTGTATTTTTCGATATTGAAACTAACTCTGTGTTGATAAATCTTTTATTATCGGCGCCGTTACAAATAATATACATTTACAGTTGCTTGGATTCTTGGTTCTTTCATACTGCCATACCGACGATAGCGTCAACCAAGTACCAGTTGATCTCTAACGTACTTTTCATCGGCGGAAGTAGTTTGAATACAATCTTGCAGACTGGTCATCATTTTATCCACAGGAAACAACACAGAAACTTCTTTCTGAATGCCCAAAAACGAAACGAAGTACTGGGCATCAAAAGCCAAGTGTGGTACAACATAAATTTTAACTGCGTCATTTTCCTTGTGTACATAACGTTTATATCTATAACCTTCCTAGTAGGTATGCATTATTCTTCAGCAACTACCCTAAGTTTCGGACATGTTGCATATATATGCATAAATTTTCATACATGCCACATAAACGAATTCATCTTGTTCGCATTACTTCAAGAAGCTCGTAAGCAATTCGCCATTATCAACTGTAGATTGGAACTAATACTAGAAACAAGTCACCTGAATGTAAAATGCATTGACGAAGTCCATCGGCTGTTGGAACAACACAAGCTATTATGCAAATATTGCTTGGAACTCAATAATTTCGTGGGTGCCACGATTGTAACAGGGCTAATGATGCATATCTTGATGACCGTGCAAGGAACCCATTTCGTTTCTTTTGTTCTGTTTAACTTGGTCAAAGGTGAAAGGATTGATATGTATTTGATTGTGCTACGTTCCTTAAAAATGGTGATTGGTTTAGCTTACATCATAGTTAAGTTGATGTCGTGGATTTGGGTACAGCAAGAGGTATGTTTTGCACTTATATCAAATAAAATCCTAGTTTACGTAAGATAAGGGATAAGCGCGATGAAGTGGTTTACAGAAGAAATTTATGCATGAACATTGACCAGTTGTAAGATAGTGTAAGGGTAATTCGTGGGTTGAAAAGTTCTGGTAATAGTTACGCCTAAATATTGCTAATTGTTTAGGGCAAAGACAAAGGGGAGATTTCATAATAGGAATATACGTTTGAAGACTAATTAGGTCAAGATTACCAAAATAGTTTATGGCAAGACAACGTTAAGCGGAATCATGTCTTCAAGAGTTCTTCAAATTACTTCAACTAAACTACTTGTTGGAATCGTAGCGTAAAGTAATGCCTTAGTCTACGAGGACAGTATCCATTTTTCATATGAAGATATACAAACTTAACTCCTACGAAATAAGCAATTATCTGAGAATGAATGTTATAGTCAATGGCATTGATAATAAGTAGTTCTAAACAGTTTTATAAGAAGGTGTTTAATGGCGTGAGCATAGGGGTGTATGAAAATAATTCTTTATATTATTTTAAAGCAGCCATGTCAAACACGCGGCCCACTGAGTATTTTCGTGCGGCCCGAATCAATTTTGAAAACAGCCAGATAACGTGGCCCGCGAGCGTGTTAAAAACCGGTTTTGAAAAGGCACGCTCTGCAACAAGTCCACACACGTATCACGACCGTTTTCGGGGAGCCCAGCTTTTGTCTTCATCACCTACTTTAAACTTGAAATAGCACTTTTTAAGGAGAGGTGTGAGAAACCGTTTCTGATATTTAAATGTCAATTCGCCGCAAATGTAGCAAAAATAGTTCGGGTGGTTTACACATTTCCTTGGCACTTTTTACGGGTGATCAAATGTTCACGGTTTCACTACAATAGCTTGAACGCACTACAACGCAACACTCTTTAAAACGTTAACAACGTCAGCGTATATGTTCATTCACCGAGTTCCAGCCAACAACTGAAATAATAAGAGATACTATCTACGAACGGGAAATGCAGGTCTTAACACGTCAAGACATGTTGAAACATTAGCCATTGTATGCTGCTTGATCAGTTCCGAACTCTAACCGACAACTAAAATAACGTCAAGACAGGTTCTCTTATACTACATATCTATGCATGCATATTTTATACGGATAAGCGAATATCCAGCAACATAAAAACTAAGGGTGATTGAGAAAAAATTCTGAACACATAATTGATGTCAGCATGCAAAAGTATGTGGGAATCAGGCATTTTTGTGCTTGGAGAATCTTGTTAATCAGTGTTATATATTTCTTTTATAAAAGTTACTCTATTCTAACTGGGGATGAGTAATAATTAAATATATGTATTGCAATGTCACGAAATTGTCATTTCTTAATGAATTTGAAATAATTTGTATTTTAGTTCTTCTTTATGTCTAGTTAACACAACTCGGGCAACTTCTAAGTGACAATTGATAAATTAATTATAATTTGACTTGGAAAAATGTAAATTTTTAGAATATCAAAAAATCCTGAAGATGTATTGAAAAATATAATTTGGAAAGTTCTTTTTTCTTGTGCCGTCACTACTCGCTTCAACTGCCTCAATCACTCTTTTCTTCGCACTTATTATTTCACTATTTTCTATACGGTTAACAAACTTTACTTTTTTCCCTTTTCACGATTTGTTTACTTTTGTTTCATTCTGATATTTTCGTCACCACCAGAACAGTAATCTTTTGCCCCCTACCCGGATCGCGATGTAAATGGTACCTCGATAGTTCTCGTACTGTTCTATCAGCGGACGGTCCTTGTGATCAATTCTTAACATTCCATGGTAGCAACTTAGCCTCGGTTAACTGCATTGACGTTTCATTGTCCATCTGGTAAATCCGTGGTGTAATGTATAAAATCCTTCCAAGCTTCTTTGTTGTGTTGTGTAACGTAATGTGTGATGATTTTATGTTAATTTATAATACATATAAAAAAATTATGATTTTGTAACATTTTTTATTCCCATCCATTTCCCTGGCTGGATAATTAGTATTATTAGTATTATTAATGTAAAGTTCAATATTAATTCAAATAACAATAGGGGGCGTATTCAATTAACCATGATGAAAATAGTTTAACGGTAGCCTGCGCTGCATACAAATCTAATATGTTAACAACGAATTTTGAAAGAGGTGTTTCAGAATTGCGCGCCACTATTTAAAGGACGTGTTCTTTAGCACGAAATAAACAAATTAATTTAATTATCGAGATATGGATGGTAGCCTCCGATTTATCAATGCAGCATTCGGCTAGACCCCCGAAACTATCTCCATAGTTTATAGTATTGGTTTTAATCAACCGACGTTGTTAAGAGCAACTTAACTATCATTAATTTTAATGATATGAATTTACATATTTCAGGCAGACAAAACCCCTACATATATCCACGATCTATGGAATAAACTGGCCGATGAAGATGAAATCAACAATACAACGAAACATCTACAATTGCTATCTTTACAACTACAAAACAGTAAATTACATTTTACTGCGTATAACTTCTTTGAATTAGATTGGACGCTATTGCAAACGGTAAAAAATATTTCTATTATCGAAATGTATTTGCACTTAACGTATAGAAGCGAAATTTTTATAACATACAACCCAAAATTATGAAAAAACAAATTGAAATTATCATTTTCATTATCGAAATGAATCGTTAAATTTAGATTGTATATAACGTATAATCCTTATAATTTATAATCTTTTTCAGACAATTTCAGCAGTGGCAACTTACGTAGTGATATTAATACAATTCGAGCTTTCTTCAAGCAATAAAAACCAGCAATAATACTGCACGAAGCACAATTCAAGAACAAATATTAAAACCCAACGTTTTTTGTACGATGGACGATGTACATAATAATCAGCTGCTAAACAAAATACAGATTCTAATAAAATAAATACGGAATCTAATCTGTAGTGGAAATCAACCTGAAAATTCAGTGCGCTCTTCTTACGGTAATGTACAGGGCGGGGCAGGGAAACATCCCTAACTTTGAAGGAGAATAAAAAAGAAACTAGAAAAGGTAGAACATTTTTTTTTCAAAAAAGCAAATATTTCGTTAAGTTTTAAACAAATCATCTCTCCCGATATGCGACCTACTTCCAGGCGTATTGCTTCTTTTAAGGCTTGTATGCCGTTAGGGCGATGTTTGTACACCTCAGCTTTGAGGTAGCCCCAGAGGAAGTAGTCGCAGGGAGTTAAATCCGGCGAGCGCGCGGGCTATGATATGTCACCGAACCTGGAGATCAAACGGCCATCAGAACAGCCATTGAATTATTGGCTGTGTGGACCATCCTGTTGAAACCAGACACGTTACATTTCCAACTGTTCGAGATGCGATGCGAAAAAATCTTGGATCATGCCCACATATCGTTCAGAAGTGATGGTTACTATACGATCATGTGTGCTGACTACACACCAAACTGTTACCCTGTCACTATGTAAGCGCATTTCTTGAATCTGTCTAGAGTAGACATCACTCCAATAACGCATGTTCTGTTTATTAACGCAACCGAAATGATGGAAATGCGCCTCGTCGCTGAAAACAATCACTACATCGTCAGGCAGATTTTCAATAAAATTTTCACATGCCTGTATACGATTATTAAAATCCTGTTGGGACAGTTCTTGAGTAATGACCATCTTATAAGGTTGAAAATGAAGGTCACTGTGAAGAATTCGACGTTCAGTACGGTTAGATAGGTTGAGGACGATCGCGTGCTTCCTAGCAGAGCGCTTACTTAATTTAGTCCTCTTGGTTCCGTTCGGAATATAGGGTCTCTACAAGTCTCCTCCATTTATTTCTATTTCGTGCCAACGCCGGCTACCCTCCACGTTTTCTCTACTTTTCCAATTCTCTATTAATCGCTCTTTTCCATGTTTCTGCTGGCCTACCACGACTCCTTTTACCAATCGGTTGATATTCTAATACTTGCCTGGCTATCTCACTTTCATCTCTCCTTAATGTATGTCCAATAAATTTCCATTTTCTTCTCTTTATGGTTTGG
>JARFOC010041744.1:0-23525 GCA_031763485.1 Osmoderma eremita | reverse complement strand
ATCTGACATTTGGCGGGCTAATCTGTTTAGTTGTATTCGCAGACCACCAGATGGATAGGCAGACAAATTTAACGTTATGTGCCCCATCTATCCTAACTATATTATCTCTGATATAGATGTTGCACGCCTGTCATGCAAAATGCTACTAATGTCAATCACAAACGTCAAAATAACAGTATTATAATATAAGCGGCAGCAGGGAATATAGGGGTAAGAAATAGGAGGGCTAGGAAGCCGATTCTAGAGTCATCTATCATTTCAGCTGTTAGGTAAACCTCAGTTACATTTGGCATTGACAGCCAAATCGAAAGAAGTATTTTGACAGATTATATAGTGTATTCTTCGATTTTGCTTTTTAAAGATGAGTCGAAGTGCATATTGCATTAGTAAGTTGTTACAACAGTAAGTTTAATAATCTGAATATCGCCTTCTCCAACTTATCAAGAAATTCTTTTGTTAGTAAAGATTGCAAGGACTGTGGGGCAGCACAATAAACACACTGTTCGGATTACACATTTTCCATTCATTCAGTTATTCAACTCGAAAATGGGAATTCACGTATTCCCGAAACACGTGTCGTCCCGAATCAATTAATACTTTGTGCGGGAGGAGTAATCCGAACAGTGTGTTTATTAATTATTTTGTTGTAAGTCAAATGGTCTTGGATCTTGGTTTCCCAATCGACGATAATCTATCAGAGTACACTTTAAGTACTAGTAGGTAGTGCCGTAACTATTCTGCAGAAAAATAACTTTTACAAGTATCTCTTGTATTTTGGTCATCCTATGCCCCCGATATTGGTTTTGGCTTTTACTTTTAGCGCTAATTAATTAGCTTAGCGCCTAGTGACTACGTTAATATTGTTTTTTACTTGAGTTATTTAAATGTTAAGAAACTGTTTTGAATAACCCGGTATTAATTAAAAAATAATATTTAATGGAACATCTACTTGATTACATTACTCCAAAGACACTTTTGCATTATATTTACCGTTTTGCTACAAATCTATAGAATTATTTTATTTCCACCTTTCAACAAAACAATCTGGTGTGCATTGGGTGCTAGGATTACCAACTTTTTAGCTAAACAAAAGATTATGCATAAAAATCAAAATAGATACTTACAGAAAAATCCACTTCTCCGGCAACTTTTCAATTGTTGGAAGGAATGCTGACTGGGCTTAACAATAAATAATTCACAGCCTGCGCCTTTATGGACCTAACCAAAGCGCTTAACAGCGTGTATCATGAGACCTAGTTAGATCTTACCTCACAGAAAGAATGCAATGTGTTAGAGTTAGCGACACGTCTGGCGCTGAGATGTCATCGGCATGGCAAGTCACTCCGACAGGTGTCCCGCAAGGTTCCATTCTTGGTCCACTCCTCTTCTTATTATACGTGAATGACCTACCAGAAATCATTGAAGATCTTACCATATTACCATATTGTTAGGTTTTCCGTGGTTTTCCTAACTCCTTAGGCAAATGCTGAGGACCTAGATCTTAAGTCGCTCTACGGGCGCAGGCGCAATACTAATGACTCATGGCCGCCATCGACCCCCTGTAATTGGCTCACGCTGTTGGGTAGAGGCATGAATTATTATTATTATTATTATGACACCTCGTGCGTTGTTCGTGGACGGACTTGTGAAAAAGTAAAAACCAAGATCGAACAAAATTTGGAAAGACTAGGAAAATGGTTCAAGAGTAATAATCTTAAGTTAAATACTTCAAAAATCCACATTCTACCTCTTAACATTTCCTCAGAGGAATTAACCATTACTCACAACAACGTACTTCTCACCTGTGTGAATCGCGCTCGCTTCCTCGGTATTACGTTTGACAGTTCGTTATCGTGGAGACCCCATATTGAGGAACTTGCGAAAAAGTTAAGTGGCTTAAGTGGCTAAGAGTGATTTCACGACGTGTAAGTGTGGAGACCGTGTTGAGTGTTTACTATTCGTGTGTCCAGCCTTTGATCCACTATCGGGTGATTCTCTGGGGGAATCAGCACTTTTTATGAGAAATCATTACAGCGAAGTATTCAAAAAACATGAACTTGATCACAGGCGCGACATCAAGGGAAAGAAAAAGTGTAGCTTACTGCCACCCAAAACCCATCTGTACATGGTCCAAAGGCAAAGTATGTGGCAATGCATCAAAATATTCAATCATTTGCGGCAGTCTTTGAAACAAACGCCTTTAGCAAAATTCAAAAGAGACTTAAAAATATACTTAGCCAATCATTCGTTTTACACGGTCAATGGTTTTTTCACCACACCTTAGGTGCTTTGAAAGAAAATGTTTATATAGAACATGTATTTTGTTAGTTATTTTTTTTAATTTTGTTAATTATTATTATTATTGTTAATTAGTTATCGCAGCTTGAATAGTGCACATGCAATTCATAGTTTATAGAACAATTCCACTAAATTACAGTAAAACTTTTTTTCTGTTCACATAAAGAATTTCTAGTCAACCTTAATTTCCGGGAACTGGAAACGTGACATCTTTTACAGGTGGCCATTTCATGTACCAACGTGAAGTAAATCTAAACCGCATTTTGTAATTGATATTTCGTAGCAATTAAATCATGATATCACTCGCTTTAATTATGGCCAGAAGATATCGCTAGACAGGTACACCTTGTTAGTACCAACATCAAAAAAAAAGTAATATTAATGCAATGATGAAAAAAATTCCATTCGTTAAAAGAAAAAATAATTAGAATACCCTACGAATATACCGGTGTTACTATTTCATCCAACAACAATAATTATCTTGTCATATAACTGACAACTTAATGCTACAAAGTAGATGCAGGGAGAAGCGTTACATCTACACAAAAATATCTACCAGAAACGCGGGCACAGTTTCGATTCGTTCTCTATCCCTATACACCGCGCCACCATGCATAACTCAATTATCAGTTATTAGGGATCATAAAAAAATAAGCTACTCGTTGCGTTGCGTAAGGTCGCCGACTGCAAAGTACATCCATACAATAGCATCACATCATAGCGTAGTGATGCTGGTACAATGTCGATGATTTGGGCATCGATTTTGCGATGCGGGATGATAATCTGTGGGTGCATTGCAATCAGAAACACCCCTGTCGTCGAGGGACCGACGCAACCGCCTAGACCTATTCATTTAACGCCGTCTCTCCAATGTAATTGTCCGCGCCTCCGTGTAGTTAAGAGTTAAGTGTTCGGATTCTATTCAAATGGGTAATTACATAATTACACATAATAGAAGGCGAACGAATGATACGTAGATTATGATAGATGAATATTGGATGAGATGAATGGGGAGAGGGATATTTAGGAACCTGGAATTTTTATGGGGAGCGATTTGGTTGCGAGGTTCGATGCAGGTGAGAAGATCTCGCTCGGGGCTTTTGGATACTCAACCCTCATTTGCGTAAACGGCTAATACGTCATATTATACAAATTAATTGTGTAATAAGGGTTGCAAGAAGAATACTCATTAAACAAATCCAGCTCAAATTTACAAGATTGTGATAGGTAAAGTACGTAGTAAACACCATTCTGAACTACGAGGATAGATATGGAAATAGGTCAAAGAAAAGCCCAAAGAACACTAAGGAATAATATAACCAGACATATTCATGGGAAGATCTTCAATAAGGAAGACTGATGAACTACTAAATATTAGTAGGTATCTTGGTAACTCTTCTGATGGGACATTGTGCACTGAAACAACACCTACAAGAAATTGGGGTTGACTGAAGACCTGCACACCCCGTGTTAATGCGAGATCTCACATTCAAGAAGGCAGGCAATTTTTGAGAAACCAAAAATGAACTCCGAGAATTATATCGACCAAGAGCCTGTACAGATCGATACAGATTACGAGGATTTGGGAATGGATGGTACAAAGCATGGGCAGAAAGACATGGGAGACTAAATACAAAAAGCCAAGATGCTGAACAGTAGCGGATTAACATCCTTTGAGGCCCTCTGTGTGGTATACTTACCTGCGTGCGTCATTAGTCAACATAAAAAAGACAGCTCATATTTAATATTGAATTATCTAAAATAAAAGTATATAAATGTCAACATCAAAGTAAATTTACTTTGTTTAAATTTGCTTGATTTGTAACCAAGAAATATTTTACGAAGAACTACCTTCATTTTGCTCATTACTTTCTAAACAACAAGAACAGAAAATAGATTAAACACTTTGTTCGCTTACTCAGTTTCCTTGATACAAAACTACATAGAACGTCTTCAGAATCTAACTTTTGCAGAACGTCATTTTCACTGGCCATAATAGAGAGTGATGCAAGTCTGTTTGGCACCAGTGTAGATCTAAGTCTTAATAGTCTTAATTTTGAGAATGGTCGTTTCCGGTAGATTTGATGATCATCAGTGACAAATATCTTCAGAGCTGTAGTAACATTCGGAAAAGTAGATTGCAGTTACTTTTGAAAAATTACATTGTATAACTGACACTAGAATAACTAGATTTCCATTGAAATCGTCAAGCTGGGCCATCAAGTATTTGAAGTGAACCATTTTGTTCCTAAATTCAGCTTCTACATCGTTTGTATAGTTTTCAAGTATTTTTGAAGCACCCTCTTTTATTTGAGCGTCAGTAAGTGTTGAGAAACGCACAAAACATCAACCACTGACTTTACTATTTCGTATGCTTTCAGCACTTAGTTTATCCAAAGTTGGTATATAAGTTTCTACCTTGAATGTTTCTCCTCCCTTCAGAACATTCTAGGCGTCACCATTGTCAAAATCTCGTTTTCTCGCTCAATTTCGTTACACCACCAACTTCCTCTCGTATTTTCAAAGTAAGTTGCAGTAGGCACCGCTTGTGTCTAGATTAACAAACGAACCCAGTATTTTACTAAACATCAAATATGTTTCTTATGCTGCAATAATTGCGGTGAACAGACATATTTCTTAACTGTTCGCATTGAAAATGATGGCCTTACAAAAGTAAAAAAAAATTCTAAAAACAATAAAAATTGTTTTTAGAATAAATTTCATTCACTATACATAAACTTTTTATGTAATTAATTTTTCAGCAAAACGAAAAAGATAAAAAAGTTGTAGTAGCGATATTCTAGCCTAATAGAAAAATAGTAATTTCAATAAAATTGGCCTTTCAAATTTAATATGTATAATTTTTGAACACCTAAGTACCTCTGCTTGGTATTTTATAAAAGTATTCTAAACAAACCCACTTCTGACTAAATCCTGATGCTAGATCTGTATTAGTAACAATAATCATTATTTTAGACATATACATAGAGTGGGCGAAAAAGAATAAAAACAAGTAGAATTTCCCACTTGCTAAAGCAGTAAGTTTTGTTAAGTTGGACACAATGAATTTAAAGTATTCTTATATGGTTCTCGCAATCAAACAACCGCCTTTTGACAATTCGTCGTTTCATGGCATGGTTGCCACGCATAGCAAAGCATATCATATGGTTTGACAGATATATAGATAGGTTATGGTTATAAGAATACGAAAACTATCAACGCTAAGTAGAACGTCAAAATGACAAATGTCAAGTAAGTGCGTTGACAACTTACCATACAACTGTGCAACTGTCAACGCTCTAATTAAAAGAATCCTACGCGGAATATGTCACTACATTTGACATTACTACGCATTTGCTGAATGTGAGGTTATGTTGCTATGATTTTAACATTATCACTGGAAAAGCTGGCTATTTCATTGCGAGAACAATAGTTATTTCATAGACGCGTGTTGCTATAAATAGGTTTATTTTTTTTCCACCGCATAAAACTTTTTAAATAATCTTGCTGTTATACAATTTGCTTTTAAAATAATTCCTTTATGTACGCATCAAGAAATAATTATTAAGACGTTCGTGGCCTACTGAATTAGATTATAAGTTGGCGGGAAATTCAACTTGTCTCCATTTTTTAGCACAAAGGAATGAGCTACATAATTATACAAATAGTAATAATATTTCATTCATATGCAATAATAGTGCTACCATAGACAAAATTATAAGGTAAAGTTTTTATATTATCCGCGATTGTGTGAGTAACTAAAATTCCTGTAGAGCACGAAGTTCACTGTGTGACTTTCACGAAATGAAGTGTTCCTGTTAAAAAAGCGTATAACCGGCTGGACCGTGGTGATAGCGCGGGACGGGAAAATGCCTAAACTATTTATAGTGGACGCCAAATTTAAGTCCGACGGATGTTACGTCACTGCAACGACCCTAACCCCTAAAATACATTAACGTCTCCGATGTAAACGACTGTAAATTGGCCCGATGTTAACCTTAATAACTGGTAATGGCTAAGCTGTGGTGGCATATCTGATGTAACAAAAATAACGTGGTTTAAGTCCAGTATTTATGAAAAAAAATCATTAAAATTGTTTATTCAAGAGTCTTATAGGTAGCAACAAGTAATACAGAGAGATAAGACCGGCGAATACATATCATTGTCGGACTGGAACAAGTCGTAACATTTTTTATAAGTATAATAAAAGCTATCAATATCAAACTGACGTTTTTTATGTTCCACCTCAATCGAGAGCTTTGATACACATACGCGACTGCACGTATGTTGTACGAGTATGAGAGGCACCACTTTTAAGCTTCGTGACTTCTCTAATCTCCCTTTTTGGGAGAGCGTACGGTAACCTTAAATATTTTGAATAAATCATTGCTTTCTAACGTTAATTTTGGCCGCATTTTCGATAAGCCCATTCCGGTTCGGTCACGGTGCAATGCAGCAGTCGCCTTTGTGTACGGCACGAAGAGAAGGACGGGCGCACACACGAATGCGCGTACCAACAATATTTATCGAAGATATAAACTTAAACAAATAACATGTGTAATGAATACCGAGAAAAATACGGTGTCACTTGGCGTTGCGTTGTGTCGAGAACCGGTTTTTTAAATACCAATTCACGGTTTTATATGCATTCTCTCAATGTGCATCACACTCTTTCTACGCTAACCTTGAACTCGAGTTAGCCTTGGATTAACAGCATCTTAAATGATTTTTTCGACTGGAATACGTGTAGCGATGCCATGCCACTAGGAGCTGTGCCGAGTCGCTTTGGTGAATGCGTTTTCACATGTCGACTTATTCACGCGGGGTTTGTAACAGGAATTTATCGTGACTGTCTGGTCGAAAACATTCAAGTCTTCCCTTCAATTTACTTACAACTATATTTCCTTTTGTATAAATAAGTTAATTACAACTAGAAAATGACAAATTCAAAATCGGGTTGGCAGAAATACGTCGCATAGTGGAAAGTCTAAGACACCTAAGCTTTTTCGGAAGTTGTAAGTTTGATAATGGTTCAATAAAATCAAAGTATTAGGCATTACAAACTTTAATATATCATTTAAACACCCTCAAAAACAATTATTCCTAGGAGAATGATTTGTAATTGTTCTTGGGATACAAACAACATCTTACATTTGGCCAGTGTTGAAAATTGGGAGGTTGTATCGGACATAGCATAGAGCATGGGAAATAAGTCATTAGTAGTCGTAAAATAACTGTTTATTAAGCATAAAATCATTTTTAAACATAGCTACCACTATCACATTTATATCTAATACTGGCTGCGGCTTTCAAGATATGCACACATTTCATGAGACCAACCACAACGTTGTTGACACTATATCCAGTCTTCTTCAAATGTTTCATTGCAAACAATGCAATGAGTTTCTTGATCTGCTCCCGTCTTCTCAATCCCCAGTATAAGTTTTTTTTTCTGACATTTTGATTTGCTGTCTTATCCTTTGTTGTAGGATTGGTTTTTGTTTTAACTCTGCCACTTGGTTTTTTCATATTTTCTTTCTCCTTTTGGCTTTCTTTCTTCTTACGTTTCCCTTTCCGCAATAATCTTTTGCCTTCTCCAAGCATTTGTTTCTCTTGCATTTCTTTTTTCTTTTGTTCCAATTGAACCTTGTACGCGGTGGATGTCAAAATTTCACTTTGTTCCCGACAATTTTGTTTTGAAACAAAACTTGTACTTGAATTGCTGGGCAGTAGAGAGAATTTTTAAACATACTTTTTCTATTTGGTTACCAAACTCTCTTCAATCTACAAACATTAGGTTGGTTATTTTTAAAACACTTAGGTACATAAAATATGTAGTTTATTTTGGCATAATGAGTTACTAAATTAGAAGGAATCAATAATCCATCGGTGACTCGCAAGTATTTTTAATGGGTGAGCAGCAGTAGGCAAACACTAAAAATTTATTATGTGTTATTATCATTCGTAAAAAAATTAATTCAATTTAAATGTGCCAAAATTTTCATTTTTATTTGGGTGGGCAGTGCTTACTCTGCCACCCCCGACGAGCCGCCACTGCAGTAATCATTAAAAAAAAATTACACATGACAACTATTTCGGAACAAAGGGAGCAATATTGTTTTACAGGATATTATGTGGACAAACAGCAGTTTTCGATGTTAATGTTGTTACCTATGTATAGATAAGAAATTAAGTATAGGTATATAAAATATTCATGTAAGAATTTATAAGAAAAATCTTGATAATTAATGCATTGCTTAAAAAAATTGGAGTTGCTAATCACAAGATCAATTAAACTGGATCATTACGTCATAATAGTACGTTATTAGGCCAGTAAATTATGCTTAATTTAAGTGCATATATTCCTCGGACTATATCGTATTATCATTTCCTTTCTGGCTGATTATTATCAACTATGACGAGGAAAAAAGCGGAAAGAAAAAACTTAACGTATGATGTCTGCATATGTGTATGTATGTATGTGTATAAGAGACGAACGCGGATAATATATAATACAGCGTGTCGCGCATTTGCCATGGCCGTGAAGCGTCTAAAATGGCGGTAAAGTAGGGTTAGGAGGCCATTGCTCTGCCGTATGCAACGCGGTCGCGACTGTTGAAGGACAAGGGTCCAAATTCAATGACCTAACTTTTTAGAGGTCCTTTAGAGGACACGCAATGCGTCGACTTATACGCGCGCTATACTTAATGCGGCTAGAGTGCGAGCGAAGAGCGAACTATACGCGATCACTGTGTGGCAGCAGAAATAGGTGGGGACGCGCAAAGCTGCTACTGCTGTTATATGATAATATCCGAACGACTTGTGCGACTTTCGAAGGTACCAATTCCTCGTGAACCATGGGAAAAGTTTTACCTCTATCCATACCTAGACAGACGGAGTTGCGATATATAGAAGCCAAAAAAGTTGAAGCCCCTTACATTATCCTATTTCATTTATATAAATAATTGGAAAATATTTATAAAGAAGACAGTTCCCGCAGCTAATTCCTCATGAACTTACAAATCTATCGCAAAAAAAAGTCAGAGTTAGAAACGCTTCCTATTGGAAAACCTGCTTAAAACCAAGATATCCTTAAAAGGAAATTGTCAAATATTAACTGAGCTGTACTGTGCGCAAATATTATATATTATAGTAAACACTGTCGGATCACTCCACACGAAAGGTTAAAAATTCGGGGCACACGTTTCGGGAATCAACGTATGCCATCACCAACCGAATTCCGAACAGAACATTCGGGTTGACAATGGGAATCCACGTATTTTCGAAACATGTATCCCGAAGTAATCTCGGATTCTTTCCCGAATTAATTTGTACCCGAGAATGATAGGATACAATGTGTTTATTGTACTGGGCCAGAATCGTTGCAATATTTACTATACATGTTTTATATATTTCTATAACATTTTCTGCAAGCAATTGCTCTTTTTTCTTGTAATAAACTTTATGTTGATGAAACAATCATAAATTTCCAGTTTGATGAAAAAAATAACAAGCAATATTTATTTATTTAAAAAACATTAAAAGTTATTTATTCCCATAACCCTTCTTTTTCAAATTAACTTTAAATTCAAATTATGTACCGATAGCACCATCTGTCTAGCAAAAGTGTAACTTGCAGACCGTTCACGTATTACAGTGCTATCTTTTTCGGCAAGCAACGCATCAATAATCACAAGGTCGATAAAACGGAATTCTATAAAGAGAAGTATTTTCAAATTTGAGTGGAAGGTTATGTACATTTATTTAATTTGTAAATTCTTTTATCATCTTAATCAATGAATAATAATTAAGTAAATTCCATATTAAATTGTGCGAAATATTTTTTTCAAATTCATTTACATTGGTGACATGTGTACTGAAAATGTAGATGCCAGTCAATAAGTTTTCTTTTTGATCTTGAAACCTAAATTTTATATGCTTCCAGATAATTTCATAAATATTATTATTAACCATTAAACATAGGGTGACAATGAAATACTGAAATGGTTCCAAGTAAAAAAGTAGGTGATATTTTACTTCACTTTAATAGAATAAGACACTTTTAGTTTTAACATAAGTTCTTTATTGATGATAACACTGCTGAATTGATTCTTACAAATTCTGTCGGTATGCCATATGTATATTTTTTGACAAATTGTGTAATCTTAGTTTGCAACAAGCATTTATTGCCATTTTCATTCGTGTAAATTGATCTAATAAATAAATGTATATTTTTTATCTATTTTCGTGTTATTTTTTAATATAACCAATACCCGCACTACAAGTATTGCTCATTTCTAGGTTTTTGATATTGATGTAACTCCGTGTAAAATGTCAAACTATTGCTTTATTCAAAGAAAGAAAATTTCTGCCAATAGATGGCACGTACGTTCAAAAAATGAAGTATATAAAAAATATATTTAAAAAATATATAATCTCAGAGGTGATCTCAGAGGTATATTTATATATTTTTTAAATATATTTTTTATATACTTCATTTATTGCTTTATTGCAAATAAATGAGAATGTAACAAGACCTACCAGTATAACCCACAAGCAGTATTGGTTGCCTATCCTATAACTTCACTTATATAGAACCTGAAGGTTTGCCCATGTTGAACAGCATATTTTAACATTGTGTGGCTCATATAATTTCAGCTAAAAAAGTTGAACGTACGCGCTTTTGCTGCCTGTGTAGTTGGTTGCCCACATCCCATACGATTAAATATCTGTCAGATGTATCAATACATTATCTGTGCTTAAAACCTAACCTCTTTTAAGTTGTCAAATAAGAGAGTAACTGAGAGTAACATTTAAAAATGGAAATGCGTGATATTACATACAACAAAAACGATTATGTTGAAACTGTCAGTTGAGGTAAGACAAAAACAACAGTCAACTTAACAAAAATATGTTTATCTTACAGGCTTCCGGAAATAAGGTAAGCAAGCAAACAGTATTATGTGGCTCACAGAATATAGTGTTACAAGGAAGAGTTATCGTACAGCCAGAAGCTATAATACGTGGAGATTTAGCAAATGTAAAAACTGGCCGTTATTGTATTATCAGTAAAGAAGCAGTTATAAGACCACCATATAAGAAATTTAGTAAAGGGTAAGTTATAAAGCAAATATGATGTGTATTATTTTATTTGTATCTAGTTTCATCTTGTAGTGTGGCATTTTTTCCATTAACAGTGGGTGATAATGTTTATGTTGGTGAGAAATCAATTATTAATGCTGCAGTGGTAGGTTCTTATGTGTACATAGGAAAAAATTGTGTAATTGTAAGTTATAATTTTTATTTGCTGCATACACTATATTGGGTGATTCCAGGGCCGTAGATGTATTTTAAAAGATTGCTGCATTATAGAAGATAATACAATTTTAGCACCAGAAACTGTGGTACCACCATTTACAAGATATAGAGGCAATCCCGGCTTGCAAGTTGGTGAAGCACCTGAATGTCAAATGGATTTTATGGTAGATTTTACACGCAGTTATTATCAGCATTTTGTACCAGCTAAGCTGATCTAATATATAAAAAGCACCTTGTATTTATTATATTTATAACTGATATTTTTATTACACTTATTTGCTTATTAGTGTTTTCTAATAAAATCTATTCAACTTTAAATATGCCGTTTTAGTTATTAAACAACAAAGATAGATGCTACCCTTGTATATATATATACAAGGATGCTACCCTTTACCCTTGTGTAGGCTACACTATTCTTTGAAATAAAAGGACCAGTTTGCAATGCAATCTTGGTTGCATAAATAATACGTTGGTAACGAACTAAACAACCATATACTCGGTGGTAACGAACTAAACAACCATATACTCGGTTCATTTCAAGAATGTAGTAGAGGGCGCTGAAATCGCTGTCTGTTTTACACAGAAGAAATGTAATTAAATGGTAATACAGGATGAAATTTGAAATATAAAATGTCAACTATATAATTACCATTTATGGAAAATGTAAGGTTATCATAAACTATAAT
This sequence comes from Osmoderma eremita, assembly GCA_031763485.1. Taxonomy (NCBI): domain Eukaryota; kingdom Metazoa; phylum Arthropoda; class Insecta; order Coleoptera; family Scarabaeidae; genus Osmoderma; species Osmoderma eremita. The sequence goes on along the minus strand of JARFOC010041744.1, from coordinate 11,223 downwards.
ATATAACACTACTATTTTTGTATGCGGGCATTTAAAACCTTTTTGCTTGCGTAAACCTATCGCAAATTTCACCCAATCATAAGCCGAGATATTTTTTCTTCTCTTCTAACGTGTAAATAATGGACAACATCCTGCTGCGTAATTATATTAAATTTAATATTTCTATGATCTATGAACTCATATCGAAACTAGGGTATAGGAACCTTATGCCCTTCAGCCAATCATTCTTTTCATATTTTATTATATTTTTTCCTTATATTTAACTTGTGTGTAATATCATGGTAGGGCACCGCAAATGGGGTGACCTCTAACCTTTCAGTAAATCGATTCCTATCGATGCACATGCCACTTCATGGATCCACTCGGTTCGACATCTACATATATATCCAGGGCTGAATATTGAAATTAAAAAATACAGATATGAATTGTATGCTAAACTAAATTGGCGTATCAAATAAAATTAATATTCTAAAATGCGTAAAAACAAAATAATTAAATATGTGTATGTATATGTAAATATATACAAGAAACAATAATATATTCAGCTTTTTAAGAAGTAACAACTAAACACTAATACGAAAAATGAAAGAAACTAAAAAAATTTCAAGTGGAAGCTATGTTTAATGTTACCAATTTGCAATTTGGTTGCATACTTAAAGAAAGTCACATGAGTAAAGGTTGCAAGGACCGTGGGGCAGCACAATAAACACACTGTATCGAATTAATCCTCCCGCACAATATGTTCATCAATTTGGGACACCTGTTTCGGGAATACGTGGATTCCCATTGTCAACCGCATAACTGAAGGCATTCGGTGTGTTGTTTGAAGTCACGTGGATTGCATCTTTTATTGAAAACATCGTATAACTGTGAAGAACGGATAGGCTTCAGCGTTCTTTTTTCCGTTCTCGTTTATAACATTCACTGGGTAAATAGTAGTGCGATATGTACGACTGTTTATTGTTGTTTAGATAGAATACGAAGCGGCGGAAGCGGTACTTTTTTACTCGTTGATTTAAGAGGAAAACAACTGATATCGAATTTAAATTGGAAACTATCCTGGCGCTGTTTCTTTAAGTTAATAATTCGATAGGCATTTCTATTTCTTAAACTCTACGTTGTATTTTCCTTTTAGGCCAGTAGTGTGTTGGTGTTTTTCATTCTGTAAATAGCTTGATATTACACACCTAGAGAACTGATTATAATATATCGCAGTTATTATGTATAGCATATCCAAAGCGCCAAGAACGATAATAACTAGAACTGTTTAGAATAACGGTTATTGGAAAATAACGTCGCGGTGATAACGGTTATTTGAAAATAACCGTTTGTCCCATCCCTAATAGTAACTGTTTGGAGTGTTGTTAATATGTATTTAGGGTGTTTTGAGGGAGAGAGAAAAATACGCAAAATGTGTAAAAAAATCTATTAAAAGAGAAACACATTTATACAAAAGTATACTAAGAAAGTGTACAATAAACAAGAGGAATGCTATTAATAAATATTCCTATACATATATTATAATAATTAAAACTTAAAATAAAATAAGGATAATATCCCTTACATTCTAATGCTTTGGTTCAGTTTAATGGGAATAGCTATCCGTAAAATAAATAGAATCTACTCGCAAAATACTACAGTGTACTACAAAGTAAAACAAAATTTATTCGAAACACCTAAATATGAACAGAAAATTTTAGGAGCACGCATTCAAAAAAGGGAACGCACATATAATTATACTAATACGAAAACATTAATTACAATACAACACTAGAGACTAGATAACAATAAACAAATAAATCCAAACATTTCAAGTACGCCAAACATTTTTTTTGTTAATTTTTTCTAAGAATAATTAATATCAAAATGTATATCAGTAATTTAGATTATGTGGAGGAACACTTTTAGAATTTGCTTATTTTTCCGGGTTACATTAACAGTTAGAAATCACAGTTTATTTTCTTTTTGCTGCTTCTACATTATTTATACAAAGGCGGAGTTTGAGATCAATATAAATATCCTATATGCTATAATATTTTACTTAGTACTTAGTTTCTCTATTAAATCTATTATACTATATGTATAAACTGACCCTATTATTTATTATACAGAGAGAGCACCAACTCCGGAGAACCACGTGACTGAAAAGATCACCAACTTAAATTATATCAGTTGATCACACTACTTGTGATACTAACCTGGATATGCCATATACAGTGCGGACGTAAATTGTGTCTCCCCCTCCTAACATTTGAAAAGAATGAGATAGAGAAACGAAACAAAGATGAGGTGAAATTAGAGGCAAATTATGATATTTTGGTTATAGCAAGATGCACTGGACTCAAAGCGTAAGATAGATGGCGTTGTTATCTTTAAAATTTTAAATGGAAAGAATGTTCATATAAAGCCTCATTTGTAAGATATTTTTATTGAGTTGACGCCTATGTAAATAGTTTTACGATTTTCTATGTTTTAACGAATATATCCGCAATAAAGTTAGAGGTACTTTACCTTTCTGATAACCCTCGTATTTACAAATTACGTCGGCACTGTATATAATACTCCTATATCGCGAGTTCAGCCTTAAAAATTCCGCCATCAAAGCGAGCGAAAACACATTGGATATCTCAGTTGGCACCAATCGCTTTTACGCATGGGTCAATGTATAGCTGTTTTACTTGGCAGAGACAAAAAATTAAAATGTTTTATATCCATGTCCATTACTCATATTACCATATCAACCAACAATATAACCTACTATTATTGTAGCGTTGTTTTTATTTTAATAATTTATTTAGTAAAACTAAGTAGAGTATGTATTTTGTACTGTTTTAGACGATCAAAACGACCTCGTAACTCTCTAAAAATTCAACGTTCATTGCATAAGTATACATATAAAGTATATATAAAAATATAAATAGGAAAATATAAAAAGGAAAACAACCAAATTTTAATGTCTATAATTCCGCGCCTCATTCAAGAACTTCTGGACCGGCGCAGAACCGTTCCCGTGCTAACTGAGACAGAATATAAGAGTAGTCTCTTCACTTCACTTTCTTGGCGAAAACTAGTGCCATAAGATTTTGACACGACCCGCAATATACATGTATTATATATATATATATATATATATATATATGGGATATGCAGGCTAATGGCATTATTATTGCCAACTCATGCTGCAAACTAACAAAAACAACCTTAAAACAAAAAATTACTAAATTGACGGATCACCTGGTTCTTGGGATTTGTTGCTCGCTTGGTATAAGAAAATTATGCATAATGGTAAATTTGAGATCAACATGTTACTCAAAATATTATTTTTTCTAAATACCATCTTTTTTTTGTAGGTGGCAACGTTAGAATAATAATTAGAATGATAATGGGACGATAACGTAGTCGAGAAATGTAGTTTGAAGATAACGGTATTAACTAACAACTATTAAATTTGATATACAAATATATAATAATAAATAACACGAAACAATTTTTTGTCGTCTTTTCTGCGATCTACTACATATATAAAAGTGTATACGTCAACAAATAGATACAGTATATGTACAAATTCAATTGGATTGGGATTGTTTCGACAACGCAATTCCTAAAATAACAGAATACGAGATGAACGCGCTTACATCGTTGTAAATTTTATACTATTTCTTTTCAACCATTTTTTGTCCGCGTGAACGATAGTTTGAGAATCAAAAAATATATGTATAAAGGACAATATACAAATTTCCTAAGTCCAAGATTTGATACAGAACTTTTAGAAATACCCAACCTAAAATATTAAGTTATTTTTTTACATTTTTGTAAAAATTTAAGTGGCATATAAATATGATCGCTACTTAGGGATTTACCATAGATATTTTTACGATTTGAAATAAAATTATTGAAAGTTCCAATAACTTTAACACGGGGGCCTTTCTAAAAGCTCCAATCTCGACGGATCTTGGCCTAAAATTATTTTTACTTAGTCGTCGCAAAAGTAGGCGTTATCAACGTCCGTGGGTGTTCCGGGCTGATTGTACTCCGAACTTTCGTACTGTTGGGGAACGTACTTCGATTGCGTCGGTTGAGCGTTCTCCGTTGACGGCGGCATCACCTTCTCAACGGTATGGTCGATGAAACGTACCAACACTTCGAGCGCGATACAGTCCACGTCCATCATTGTGCAAATGTCCCTGGTCGCTTTCGCAGCCGAGGGAAGCTTGAGACCTCTCACGGCCGAGCAGATGCAAGCGGATGCAATGAGAGAAGGAGCGGTCCGGATCAGTGTGGGCTCTGCAACAAGAGAAAAAAATCTTTACAAAACTCCTCCTTCCTTACTTCCTCTACCTTCCTTCAAAGCGTAGGTACGCTATAATCGCGTTTAATAATAATACACTCATGTGTATGCAATGCAATAGTCTGTTGTAATGCAAAGGGCGGTTTTCAATTCCTGTAGTACTTTGTCACAGCCGTTGCTGCTTAACGGAATTCCATTGGGGCACTAATACAACTGTGTAACAGCGACCTTTTTCAGTACTAGCAGGTGGTAGTGTATAAGTATTTTCCGATATGTTATGATAATCAAGAGTAGCTTTTAAAATAATTTTAGCAAGTAATATATCAGTAAGTATCTTAGAATCCGTTTAGAATAAAAACCAACGTTCTTCAATATTTTTAACAAAAACTTATTAAAATTTTGCTACCCCAAGTAAAGTTAGGAAGTTGTAACGTCCAACTTCCGCACACTTGTGTATTTTTTGAAACCATCGCAAGTGTATAAATATACTACTGAACTCATTTTTAATGGTAAGTTCATGTTAGACGATAATTTTAGTTATAAGTTCAAGCCATTAAGTACCGAATGCTTCGGCAGGTGGCAGGCACAAACAGGTAGCATATACACCTTGCGCACTGGGAGAGATGCATGGATTATATTTCTTTAAATCACCATGTGTACGGCTATCAAGCATCTGTCGCGGTTACTTTACTACTACCACGTAGCCTTGACTGGACCATCTTGTATTCGATCGAGTGACCTGGCTTTTTTATATTCGTCGTCCGAGAAAACAATCACTGCCCGGTTATTGACAAACAAGCCAGAAAAAGATCATAGACGTGTTCTTTTGTCCGCTCAAAGGTTACGTCGCTCCGAATAACGAACCCGATTCACGACTTGCTAAATATCGGATGTTAACTGCGTAGGTGCTAATACTATTGCGTTACCTGTGCGTAATTTACACCTGCCGCAGTGGGTCTTGGTGTAATGAACTCTTCGAGTTTTATTTTATACGTACGGATCGTTTTATGTTCAGGAGGTGATATTGTTTGGTGTCACCTGTCGATATTTAACATCTTTATAATTGTAATCGATCCAGAAATTGCAATTGCAATAGATTTTTTTTTGTGAGGAGGAAATCCTTTATGGACGCCATCTCATAGTAGTGTGGGAGCAATAGATTTATTGCATTTTCCAATATTATCAAATTTCACAGTCGGATTGCATTACTGCGAGTCAAGATGGATAAGTAATAATCATTACTGGATATAAATAGTGCTAATCTGGCTATACAACTACCAGCAAAGGAGAGGTACCTCTGACCACCTTCCACCAGCAAAAAATAACAAGTTAAAAGAGGGATCCTAAAAGATCAACAGGGGAAGTGGAGCAGTATTAAGATTACTTATCCCGGACATCGAGAAATTGTTCAGATGTAAACAGATAAACTATTATTTGGTTCAAGCGCTAACAAGGCATGGAAAATTCCAGGCGTACCAGAAAAGAACTTGCAAGTAGAAGACGGAGAAAGGCCACTGCCTACATTCATTTGAGGATAAGAGTAACACAAGATAGTAACTTAGAAATGATCATGACGGATAGTGCGGAAGCATGTGGCACTTTTTACAAAATTAGCAAGCAGAATCATTGTTGGAAAAGGGGAGAACCTGATACCAACAAATAACAAAGAAAGTCAATCCATAAGTGACCTAATATCATCTGATAATTCTGCAGAAGGAAAAATTGCAGATTCAAGTAAACCCCAGAAAATTTTTTTTTCATAATCAAATCAGTTGTCACATTCGTTAGTTTAGGTGGGGTTCCAGAAAGTATGAATTTTCAATAGAAGTTAGTACTTGGCCCTGGTATATTAGATTTTCACATATAGGATAAACATTGGAAGGAGAAAAGTTGTCCAATATATAAAATACTGACTTGTTGACGTAAATATATGGAGGTCAATGCGTATTAAGGACAGCAAATGGATACGATTCGTCACTACGAACAGTCTTATTTATGTGCCTTATAAATGGGACTTCACACGGTTCTAGGAATATAAAAACTAAAACCGCTTTCTCTGAAAATTTTAATTCGAATTTTAAATTTGCAAAAATATACACATGTAGATCCAGCGTTAGCTTAAATGTACTTTGCTCAATTCTGAGAGTCAAGACAAAAAAAAATACAAAACAAGGTACTATGACTACAGAAAAACATAGAGACCTACCTACATTAAAAATAAAATAAAAGACGAGACAGTAAATAAAAGGCAGAAAATGAAATTCGTTTCTAACTAATTTAATTGTGATCCTAACCAGTTTTTATAAACGGAAAATGGAAGTTTAATTGTTGCACCTTAATTAAATTTACAAACTCAACCCGTTCTTATATTTACGCAACGGTTATTCATTGTTTTTGAATACAGGAATAGCCTTTCTTCATTTTAAAATAGAAAGCACCCATTTGAGAGGGTCTTTCAATGCCAACATCCCGCTTCATAAATATTTATTTATGTAAAAATTACGTTATAATCAATCCAAACGGAGCGCACCTACGTACAAAAAAGAACCCTAGCTAACATTCTGGAAGGAGCGACGTAGTAATACCATTTCTTGTAGATCTCTATCGTCATTGAACTTTAAAAAGATAATGATGACCCGCTGCCCCATCTACTGTCTGTAATTAGCAGCGGAATACAGCAAATGTCCCATCGTCCGTTATCTGTTGCACGAGCGGTGGTGACTTTTCTTCACCACCTTTTTCCGGCAGTTTCGCGAAGCTTTCGTTTTGACATAAAACGGAAACAGCAGCAGATCTATTAAGTACACGCGACAAGACAAGATGGGGCACGTGCTACCCCCAGCTCGTCTTCTAGGCGTCACGGACCGATGCTTTTCCTCGGACGACAGATCGGTTTTCTGTTGAGTAGTTGTAATGGTAAATAAGCCTCTGTTATACGTAATTCAAGACACGGTTAGGGTATTAACGACGGCACAACAGAAAGACGGTAGCAGCTCATTCGGTCGCGGCACGGTACGCTCAACAGTTGGCGTTGACCAGTAAATTGATCAGCGTCGTCGTTAATATTAATATAAAAGGATCGAGCCATTATCACCTGCAGTACCCTAGATAAGATAGGAAAGGAGGTAGTTGTAAAGTAATGCGGTTGCCGTGAAAGAAGAAAAGAATATTTTTTGTCCCCCACCGGAACATATGTCGTGATTATTATACCATTTTTTAAATGGGGTCAAATCGTATGGTCGCTATGCGCATGGTAGTGAAGACGATAAAAAATAATTGAAAAACTTATAAGGGAATATCACCTAGGACTTTTTTCATTTCCTTCTGATTCAAATAACTATTTTTTACCATTTTGAAGAGTTCGTCCATGAACAGATCTAAGTAAGTTTTTATATGATTGATTGGGATACTTAGCACAAGGTAACTCAGGACAATACAGATCTATCTACAAGACTACAGGAATCAGTTTCAGTCAGCAAGATCATCTATACCACTCAGTGATCCTAAACATAATGCCCCAATAATATTACTACGAAATTAAGAAACTAATTGCTAAAAAAAGACGAGCTACGTCACTATGGCAACTATGGCACTATGGGCAACGTATTTGAAAATAAAATAGAAGAAAACATAACAGTATTAGTAATAAATCAAAAATCAAACTTCGAGAGCTAAAAAATCTAATTAATTCCAATGGAATTAATGTAAGATGTCACATCACCCACCATTATATTTTTTGCAGTTTTAACTCAGTTCAAAAGGAAGTTAGTTAGATAATTAACTATCCCTGGTTGGAAACTGATCCTGTAAAGCGTTGCAAATCCCTAGCACAACAATAATTTATTAGTTACTAGTGACACAACGGTGCATGTAACAAGTCAAAAGCAAAGAAAAGCAAACAAATATACAGCTAACTTAAATAAGAAAAATTAAACAAAATTACTGAAGAATTCATCTATGGATAAAAATTATCTTCTCCAACGAAGCTCTTTAAAATTCTAAATTCTTCGTAGCAGTTCCCAATGCAATCTTCGCACAGATCTTATTGATAATCTTAATGCCTAAATTTTGAGGACCTAAAGTGGTTAAATGCAACGCACATTCCTATGCTGATGAGTTCTAGTTTCATACATACGTATGCATTCGTATCAACGGTTTACCGCTTTAAAAAAAGTTATACACAATATCATTGACAGGCAAATGTATGGGACGTATATAATTTTAGTACCTTACAAGTTTTTGGAGCGATGATAATCACATACTATTGTAAATAGGGCAATCGATTAGTTGAAACGTCCTTGGAATTAAAAAAAACTAATAGATAAATACAGAAATAAAACTCACTTTCGCCAAACATTAATTTTATGTACTGGAAACGGTTTTTACGACGAATCATGCAGTGAGCATAAAGTACAAACTAAGACCAAATAAAGTCACCGGTAAAGAAATTAGTGCAAAATACAGTACAAAAAGTAGAAATAAATCTGGGCATTTCGAAAAATTACAGAGCATTCAAAACCAGTCGAACCAGATACTTATAAAGAGAGAATAACTTTACACTTTATCGCGAAACAAATTTTTTTTACAAGAACCAGAACAACTGTGATTGCAATTATAACCAATTTGGGACTGTATTATTTTTATGCGTGAGGAAGATATAATTGTGTTGGGCAAACATACTAGGGATATATTCAACGGAATTGAATAATAATTTTAATCATTTAAAAGGTATTTGAGCGCATAATGTAAAGTTCTTTCTATTGCTTATAATTACTATAATAGTAGAAGGTTCGGAGGAAATCATTCGAAGTTATTAATTAATAACACATTTCATCACCCAGCACTATTCTTCCAAACAGGTTTCTTGTTCGTAGGTACTTTGGTAAGCATTAAAAAGAACTTCCATAAACAAATCAAATATCAAAATACGTATGTTAAAGTCACCTTTCTTTTCTTTTCTTTTTAAAAATTGACCACGTAATGTAAGCGAGTTCAACTCGAACAATATTCCGCGATACCGAAGCCACAAAGAGAAATATCTTTTCCTATTGTGTTCGTGGCAAGTTCCTCTCATACCTTCGCACAAAAGAAGAACAATAATCAGGTCCAAGTATAGCCCAGTTCGTACTATAGTAGGAAAAGTAGGTACACAGATCTACCTGTGAGTTTTTCAAAGAATTTTGCGCCGGCTTTACCTTAAGCGGCGGTCGTCATTGCGACGCAGAAATTGTTATTTAAATGTAATACCCCCGGTGGAATCCAGGTGCAAATGCGATATTCAGCGTTCGTTTTTTTTTGGTATACATACATATATCTACATATCATGTATGTGTATATAAAAATTGTTTGTTGGGGAAAAATAAACATTCCATAGTGGGAAATTTTGGGTCAGAGCAGGTGATGGCGGAGTCGCAATAAAGTAAAAATAAGAAAATAGGTGTAGCATAAATTTGTTATCGAATCAAATGACGGATTGTAAATATGAATAACGACGAACGATTATATAATTCAAGAAATGGAAGCCAAATAATAATAATAAACATTTATTTGTCCAACAGGAAATAGATTGTAAAGAATGCAATGTTAAATATATTGGGCAAACAAGACGACCAATTTTAAGGCGTTTTAAGGAGAATCACTGTGAGTTGATTTGCATTTAAAATTGACCACAACTTCTGAAATACGCTGTATAATTCAAGTATTGAAGCATGAGCTTAATTTAAATCTGAAATAATATACAGGCTGCTCTATTTAAGAAAACGAAAGTTTGGTTCACCCTGGTAATAGCGAACAGACTGTATACATATATGAAAATAATTTTAAAATGTTAAGTTTAAGACTGCCTACAAGTTTCGCAAATAACTTTTTTTGATATCTTATATGATAACGGATTTGCCACACTGATGTGTGAGCTTGTATACTACACTGTCGCGCTAAATGAATATACATATCAACAGAAAAAAAGCACCAATATTCCAAATTAAAATTAATAAGAAAAACCCATTGGATAGGCGAAGGGGGTTGTAGAACAACAGGTTTCTTTTCAACGGGGTTACTACTTACACGCGTAACATAAACATCTGTGTATAAATTCCGCATACACCGCCGATCAAAAGTATCTATTCAACCTCTATTTATTTTTATGTGGATACAGTATTTAAAATGTGAAATTTGCTTCTATTTAATGCATCATATATATCCTCCACATATGTATATATTTTCATTTGAATAGTTTTCTTAAATAGTCCATTCCATTTTTAAGAATACAGGGATGGAAAAGGAAAAAATATCTGGGCTTATGATGTTTGGCACAAATTTAGGCGGACAAAAAGGATATAATATCAGGCAATGAATTTATATTGGATAAAATGAAATATCACAGATACCTGCTTTTTTTATGTTTACAGTAATGTCATTTATCGAATTCAGTCGTTGTATTCCACTCTGATTCCGTCTTTTATCAATTTGTTGTTTGCTTGTGTTTTCCGTTTTATTATATCTTAAACATTGTCTCCAAAATAGTTCTTATCCATACTAGATTATTGCAGAACTTAATAATTGAGGGTATGTTATATTTATTGTTTCCTGTACTTAAAATGAATACCTAATATCCAAACAGCGTCTATATAGATAGCTCGATAAATTAAGAAGAAAACATTTCTTTCTTCAATTTCATAATAAAAATGATTAAAGAGTGAATCTAGAAAAAGCTTTATAATTTTTTCTTATGAGCTATCTGTTTGAATTTTATCTTTGTTTATTATTCCTAGTTGCATACTTCAACACAATCTGCTTCCATTTTTTTCTCAATATACCTTTTTTCATCCCCAATTTAATACATTTTGTTACATAAGTATTACCACAAAATCAGTTTACTCCACCGAATAATTTACCCCACCAGATGCAAAATATGAATATAAGTGGCCCGAGGCAGT
>JARFOC010041717.1:0-23544 GCA_031763485.1 Osmoderma eremita | reverse complement strand
ACCGAACCAGAGGGTGTGTACAGTTGAAATTTTCAGCGTGTGCTGAGCATATATGGCTAACTATGCCTGCAAAGTTTTCCCATGTAAATATGGGAACGACTGCGGATATATTATTGCCAGGTTCTTTCAGGGATTTGTATTTTCACTATTTAATTTTCCTAAAAATATGCTTTATTAATGTAACACACATACGCAAAATACACAATGGATTTCGATAAACATCATAAATTAATTGATCACGATATTCGGAATGGAGAACCACAATTTCTTGGATCATGGTTTTATCGAGCAAATAATGTTGACGGAAAGAAAATATCACCGTGTCTATGGTAACCATAGAGTTAATTGCGTGTTGTTCAGAAAGAATCGAGGGTGGTTGTTCCGCAGGCCAGCAATAGTTGCGCTATTCGCGAATGGAGGGCGTTGATCACTTCTCATTCAAATATCACATCTTACATACCATACATACATATGGGTTGGTATGAAAATTTACCATCACACCAACAGACTGCAGCACTGCCACCTCTACCGATTTTAGATCTTTTCTAGCGATGTACCGATTTATGTTAATTTTTTCACAATTGTTTTAAATGAGATTCCACCTACCACTAATGTGGACAGTGTTTTTAAAATTTAATATTTAAATGTGTGTATAAATGAATCACAGAAAATTCTCAGGCTTATACCGTTACAAAGTTAGGTATATAATAATAATAATCCTTGAGTCGACCTGTAAATATTATTTAGAAACATTTCTGTATATTTGTATATACTGCGTAGTTGCTTAGTCTTTGATATGCTGTTCTCGGTATATTATTTTCTGATATAGTTTCAATTCATGTTGTGAATACGTGCACGTAAAAGGAAAATAAAGAATTGTAATCTTAGCGTTCCTATCCATTATATCTGCCTCATTCTTCCGCTAATGTTGAAGGAATTTGTTCTACAAATCTGATGAAAACTAAACAATGACTTTTTTTAAGCACTAAAAATATAAAGACTATAATTTTATTGTTGCGTACAAAACAATTTATTAGAAGCAAAAGTTGTTGAAAAAGGATTGCTTTTAAATATGAACAAAATTTAAAAAAAACATTACAGAAAAAAAACCATATTATTTTTGTGTTGGTATATGAAATGATCGATCCTACAATGATCATGACTTGTTATACTTATTTAAAATATTTCTTAATGCTTGGTTATTTAGTACGTATTGTTAAGGCATGAATACTTTTTTTACTAAAAAATGAAGAAAAAAGAGTTTATTTTTGCAAATTTCGAAATCTGCCGAAATCTTCCGAATTTTATGTGTGCTGCCTACCGATTTCTTTCATCTCAGCGTGGCAGCACTGCCAACAGAGATACTAACGAGCTGCAAACGGCGAAACACGTGCCTGGACATGGTAGCTGTGATTGCAAAGTCATGTTATCCAAATTTTCTATTTTACATTTTTCATTAACATCTCCATTCATGAAATTGTATGTTTCCGTGGTTCCCTAGATACATTTAATGAATGTAACCTAAAAATCCTACCCAAGATCTTTTGATTTTCATTGTTGGTATCGTTCTGATGTAATCAATTTTATTACGTAAGCATCTAGCTGTCACTTTGAAACACGACAATATATAATATGAGAACGTCGCTATAAAACTAATAGAATACATAGCCAAATGAACACATTAGCACCTTCGTGTTTGATGGTTCAAACAGATACTTGTAATACTTTCCTTTGCTGAATACCTTATTTTTTTATAATTAGTATTTGCTATATTGATATAAAGATAGAAAACATAACAGGAGGCCATACCTTTGCTACACTTCTTTTGTACACGAGGTTCATACTCGTTCATACTTTGTTATCAACATTAGGTACAACAATTTTTGCCATTTGATGTTTCATAAATACCGCATTGTTGTGCCCCGGATCATATCCAATGCCTTCAATCAAGAAAGGCATCCTTCAACATTAAAATCGTCCCCGCAAATTTAATTTAAACCGGAATCCACCGCGGCCATTTCTGATTAACGCATCTCCCCACCGAATATCCCGCCTGAACCATCATCAGCCATGTCACTCGGCGTCTTCGCTAGCCATTTAATTAAAAAATCTTTTCGCTGCCGTTACAGCTGCCGCGAATTAGAAACATTTAATCAACCACGACAGCGACGGCCGAGTTGTTTCGTCTTATTTAAGCGTCGCCATTGCCAATTCTTTTATTTCTCGCATTAACCGCTAGAGGGCCGAGCACGCCGATGGGACGAAATTTAATTTTAAGGTTACTTTTTATCCAGAAAACGCGCCATTCTATTTCCTCTATCTCCTCCGCCTCCCGTGTTCTATTTTTAATTAAAAACAAGTAATGGATTTCGTGCAGGATTTACCGGTTAGCTCTAATTTAGTTTCTCTGAATGTTGCGTCCGCTCGGAGGGTTTTATCAGATCCGGATTGTTTTAATGTACGTGGGAGAATGAGAGTGTGGCCATTTTAATGTAATTCCTACAAATTATAGTGCGCGGAAGAAAAAAAGAAAAATTGTTGTCTATATATTTACGCAGAATACAACATTCGAAAAATATACCTTGATTTTACTTTTTTCGCCTTAAAAAGTATATCCAAACAAAATTTGCGGTATTAATCAAATAGAATAGTAACTAATAACTATTTGTAGTTTTAAAGGAACTTGCGAGGAAGCATATGAGCATTAAATCTATAGGTGGGTCCGATATCGAATGATTTGCAAACAGAATTAAATTAAAAGTTGGCGGCAAATTCAATTCGCCTTCGTTATTTTCGGGCTAGGGTCCTTTAAGAACATAGTAGACAGCGTTGCAATCGGCGTCCGCATAAAGCCGGCTTCACAGAACCGAATCGTGTCACGGCAATATTTCTCCCACCACGTCGCTGCTTAACTGTCGCTGGTAACAGTCGGTTTGTTTGGTTTGTAGAATAAACGCACAGAATAAAAAAAAATCTCAAACATGAAAAAGAAACTGAAATACCAGTAAGTGAGAATTTGAACCAGATTTGGACATATGACAAGCAAATTATGTATTAGAACTCACTTTCCTCACATTGTTTTTATTATTTATTAGGATGTCTATTAAATATCAGTTTAACCACAGATAAACATACAACATAACCTCATTTATTTCTGCGACACCAAATGAAGTTGGGAAAATCCAACTACACTTACTGTCGCCAAATCATGATTTTTTGAAAAGAAGGGATGAGGGGAATACCGAAAGATGTCGCTGACGACATGTTTTGTGAAGCCGCCTTAACACTGCCAAAATTTAAGCCGATTAAATAAGTGCGGGTAATTTGAAAGTAAAATGTCAGTTTTATTATATTCTTTGACAATTTCTTTGAAAGTAACACTAAATTCTAACGACCAATATCTTAGTAAAATGTTAAGGTGCCCATAGACTAGTATACATGCGTGTCATACCTGTACGCCAGTTTAATTAAAAAGAAAAGAAATCAATTATCTTTGCGGCCACAGACTCGAAGAAAATGGGTGAAAGAATGGCTTTTAAAACGCTCAAAATACACCCACACTAATCTTCTAGAAGAGTTACGTTTAGAACCTGACGATTGGCGAAACTACCTAAGAATGGATGAAAATAGTTACGCCACACTATTAAAATTAGTGTCTCCATTCATTGAGAAAGAGGACACGATTCTAAGGGTTGCTATATCACCTCATGAACGATTAACAGCCACACTTCGGTATTTAGCCACTGGAAGGAACTACGAAGATTTAAAATTCTTTTTTTCTTTTTTATTTCTGTCTTTATAGTCGCTGCTTTTAGTTTTCCATAACCAGGGATAACTTTTATAAAGTTCAATAAAATCTACCATAAAGGTTTTCGAAAAGTGTCTTAAATCAGACATAGAGAAGGCCTAAAACAAATACGAATACGTGAGACACTGTATCATGCAGCGAATGAAGCGTGATACTTGGCCATACACCAACAATCTTGTATGCAAGTTCATGCTTGCGCGCTGATGTATTCCGGCGAGATCCAAAATCTTGCGCGACACGCATGTTTGGGATTTTTTAACCCCACACTAGCAAACATCAACGCGCGAGCATGTATACACACATGTATGACATGCATGTGTACTAGTCTATGGGCACCTTTATATGTTAGTGTTTACTTCCGTTTACTTAATCCTACAAAAAAAAAAGATGGAAACAATTTTATTTGAGATATGTTCTATATTTCACGTATTCAAATACACTTCCGAATAAAATAGACTTCTATCAGACACTTTAATAGTTCTTTTTTAAAGTAGCTACAATTATACAACGATGTACAAATTACTTCGAATATCATTTTTTTTGTTGATAATGCGGACGTATCACTTACCATTAGACACAATTAGAACAAGACATTTCCGATTATGATCCAGTATTAGCGGTAATAATAAATTCTTCCATTATATCTTGTACGATGTTATCCAGCTCATACTCTTTACTTTCTTCGGCAATGTGTTTGATGCAATTTGTTAATGCTTCAGCAGTTACGAGTTGGAGTCCTTCAATTAATAATTCTTTTACCTCTGATAATTTAAAAGTTTTCTTATTTGCACCTACATAATCCTTCACTTGACCCCGTAGAGTTCTATCGGAATTAAATCGTAATGATATGGTGGCAACCTTAAAATTTTACCACCAGTTTCTGCTACCATCTCATCGATTACATAGGGTATCGTATTCTTCTTTAGATAGCTTTTAGAGTGTTGTAGAAGTTCAACTTTTAAGTATGAGATATCGCAGACAATTCCATTTAAAACGAGTCAATTAATTGAAATATTCTTTTTCCATGCAGCCGTTGGCATTCTTTCTGCCTTGATGGAATGGTATAGTGCATTATCCATTACAATAACACATTTTAGTTCTAAAAGGGGTAGAATATTTCTCACCTACTCTGTAAATACTTGATCATTGATTTCCTGGTGGTAATCGGAGGTTGATTAAAATATAAAGATCGGAAATATAGCAACCCATTTTCAACAAAACCGTTATCACTCCAAATATTGTATTCTATATATGTTATAATTCTACTTCCTTTAATATGCTAAACAAATAATATAACGAGAAACAGAAGAAATAACCAAAAGTAACGGAAGAAATTTGATAACTTGTGTAATTTTGTCTTACGTATCAGCCAATAGCAAACGTCCAAAATATAAGCCTATCTTGCCCAACGCTAGTTTCTTAAAATTGATGATGTATAGTCTGTCCATATGCATATGGCTTCAAATTTCGAAGAAGTATGTGTTTAGTTTGATGAGTAGAAAAGTATAGGACCAAATTTCGTGTTAACTCATTTATATTGTACTATGATTGTTTAATATATGATACGCCCGGTTTACATTTAGAATTCTAGGTATCAACTATAAAGCAAAAGCTTTTTTTTAAAACATATTTCCACGTATTTTTAACATTGTAAATATTGCAAATATAAGTAAAATAAACATGGACGTTTTTATACTTCAAACTTTATTAAAATATATAATAAAAACAATGGAACGGAACAATGTGTGTTATTAAAACATGCAATATATTTTCCGGGATTCCCGGAGATAAATTAATTTATGGGAAAAACGTTTTAATTGACATACAACTACATTCACGTTCAAAGTTTTCCAAACGTTTAATTTTTCTAGTTTATTTTTATTAGAGGTAAAATTACTGAAACAATATAACAGAAATAATACAGTGGTCTATGTCAATTAAAAAATTTGATATTTCCAAACAAATATTTAATAAATTCAAGTTACCCGAAGTTATTAATAGGATACATGGCCCAATTTTCAAATTAAAATTAATGCCGCATTGTGCATAACATGAGGTCCTATAATAAGAAGAGATTATCAAACATACTTCTACCTGTTTTTTAAATACGAGATGATTAAGTGTGAAATTGCTTAGAAATTCAAATGAGGCGAATGAGCATTATCGATGAACTTCATAGTAACCTTAGCGATATGTGTCGGTGCATTATTCTGCTGAAAATTTGGATTTGCCAGTTTTTTTTAACTAGGAGGGGCGTTTTAAATTCTACGCGCTAAAACCTGCATCTGCGATTGATTATTTCGCCGATAGATTAAAAATAAATAAATTTGACACATGGATGTCAAACGATTGACAATTTTCGTCTGCTCTTGTGTTTTCCTTGTTCTATTACTTTGTCTAACGTAACGTTATGCCAATTATATCCTTTTCTAAATGGAAAAAGTCAATCAAATCTAAATTTAGAGTTACTACTTTTTAAAGTGGTTGTAACACCGAGACTCACGTATGCTGCCCCAATTTTGGATTAAGCGTAACACCCGCCTAAATAAAATTCAAAGGGAACAGAACAGATCCCTGAGAATAATTATTAACGCTCCCTGGTAGGTATGTCTGGAATTTGACATTCATAGGGACCTAAAATTCCCCTCAATTTTATCACATATCAAAGAACTTGCCCGGAAATATTTTGCCAAAGTCCAGCACCATGAAAACCCAACAATCGTCACGTTGGATATTCAAAACAAGGAAGGTAAACATCGAAGACCTCACTACATTCTATCCGGGGAATCGGGAAACTAAATTGATTATCCAGTAACCATTGATTAATGGCATAAGTATTCGACAGAATTAGAGCCAATTTCAACGTGGGAAAAGTACAGAACTAGGTTCAACTCTGTTTGCGATGAAGTCAAGAAGAAGAAGAAATTTAAGTAAAAAAATACCCCTTACCACCTTGTTAAGTAAAGAACTCTGAATACGCATTTCGGCAGCTTAGTTGGCATCCTCAGCAGAAAACCACAAAGGAAAAAATATAATGCCAGGCGTAGCACTCCGAGAGCAATCCTGCTCTTAGAGTGCTACGCTTGACATTATATCTTTTCCTTTGTAGTTTTCTGCTGAGGATGGCAATTAAGTTGCCGAAATGCGTATTCAGAGTTCTTTACTCAAATATTTCAAATATTTAATATTTGCACTGTAAATATGTTTTTTTTTCATTTGCTCCTCTTAGTTTAATAACAAACGATTATAAATATTATTGACGAAACGAATCATATTTCATATTCCTTGAGTTACTACAAGAACAGGTCTACTTCCGTAGCAGATTGCCGCTCAAAACATTTTTTTTAATTAATCCAAGTTGCTGAGATTTTAATTAGCTTTTGAAGTAAGTTTAAATTTGCCGCTATTTTCGGATATACGCTTATACTCTCGTGTGATGCGTACCGAGATCGCAGCATCCACTAGTTCATTCTTAAGCGTATGATGTATAAAATCGGAAAAAAGGTTTAGTATCAAATTTACTTTTTCACCTTCTACTTTCAGACATTAAAACTTGTGGAATGTAAATTTGAAATAGCAGTTTATCTTATGCCCTATTTTGTCGTGTATAACTTTCTACCCAACCCCACCAACATTTTCGCCCTAAAAAAAAGGAAAAAACAAGAAATAACTGCAATTTTTCCGGTACTTCCCCCATTCATGCACGAATAAAGGCCCGTATACGTACAGGAGAACTGACGAAAGCAAGGAATTCCGGAGCGAATGTTCAGCTACTAAAATTTATGTACAATTTCCTCTTGTTACTGCCATACTTATAAAGCAATCTCGTAGTCGTCCTGGAAGAGGAGGGCAGCGCCTCCATTTTTTTCCGAACGTAGGTACCGGCCTCTGGCAAAAGAAACAAGATATAATAATAGAGGGGCTTTGTTTTACCGGCCGTCATCGTTTGCCCGGAACGCCGAAAGCCTTTTTTCCGGGTACACCGGCGCTCGTCGACAACATTAACTGGGTCCTTTTGTTTTTCTTCATACAGCAGGCGAGCGAAGCTCGCAGTAGGTATTGTTTACGTAAGTCGTGAAGTGAGGCTCTGTCAGCTGTCAGTGTCCGTGTGCCGCATCGTTTTAATTATTCACGGGAGGAGCGAAAACTTTAGGCGTCAAATTCGGTTAAGTAATCAAATTAAAAAGTAAGCCATGGATGGGGCGCGCATAGAAGTGTTTGATTTAACGTTGGTTCGATATTTTGACGTGCGCTCTATTTTATATTAGGTTAATTCTTTGTCAAAATCTTCGTTATTTAGCCTTGTATTACCCTCAGAGAAATTTCAATGATAATTCTGCGTATCCAGGATATTTACAAATTGACGCATATACTCCGTCACATTCTTAGGAGAAAATTTTATTACAAAACAAATTTTGTTATTTTCTGTGTGCTTAAGAATTACTGGAAAACATGATACATATCCTAACACGCACAGAAAATGAGCACATATTTAGGTAAAGTAAATAAATTCCTTACAGTAATCATATTCATCCAAAAAATGTTGTGATGGTGACTCTCTTTACTTCGTGCATAGTATCATATTTCCCTTCCTCCACTTTAAGAAAACAGCGTTGGAAAAGATAGGAGAAAATATCTTGGTTTACTATTGGCTGAAATCCGCGATAGATTTACGCATACGAAAAGGATATAATTTTCGCGCAATGAATTTATGTTGGATGAAATGAAATATCACTGATAACTGCGTTTTGTATGTTTACTGTAATGTCATTTGTCGAATTCAGTCGTTGCCAGTCGTTGCATTCTACTCTGATTCCGCTGCTTTCGTCTTCTATTTTCTATCAAATTATTGTTTGCTTATATTTTCCGTTTTATTATATTTTAAATATTGTCTCCGAAATAGTTCTTGTCAGAACTCGATTATTGCAGTACTTGATAATTTGAGGTATGTTCTATCTATTGAAAGTGCAAAAAGGTGTGTACACTACAGGGTGTTCAGTGGTTTAATATGGCGGAAGAAGAAGTATTGGACCGAGATGATAACCCATTACCGGAACCATCAAAAAATCCTCAAGCAAAACATATGCGCAGTGGCCAAAGGTTAATGGCTTAAAATCTGTATTCGCAGTTGAAGCATGATAACTCGAAGTTGGCATTAATAAAACTGGCTGTAAAGCAACTTGGACTCGTCGTAAAAATTATGTGAAATATTGTGAAAGATATTGATGCTACGGGAATTATAAATTCACCCCCTAAAAACGTGTTCGTGAGACAATATATCATCATTCGGACGAATCTGCAAAATCAAGAATTAGAAGGCATGTACATTCTTTCTCTCTGCAAAATGAATTGCCTAGGTACCTCTACAAAAATATTACATTGAAACCAACGAAATCTTTTGTAGGATGTTAACGAAGATGACACTTTACCTGAATTCAAGCGAATAACATTGTGGAAAATCTTAAAGCAATTGGGTTTTAAGTGGGGAAAACCAAGTCAAAACTCTATATTAATAGAATGGCAAGACATCTTTTTATGGAGGCGTCGTTATTTAATTCAAGTGAGGTGTTGTGGTATCATAAAGTTTCTTAGTTTTTATGTTGAATAGATAACAACAGAGTTGTGCAGATCAGTGGAGCGGCACATCGACTCTAATGGCGAGTCTAGCAGCAAGTTCGTCCTAGAACAGGGTAGAGCAAAGAAGGAAGAGGAACGAGAGGAAGCCCTAGGAATGCGGAAATCCAAAGGGGCAAGAAGAAAAGGGCTACCGATGACTCCGTCAGCTAACTTCCAAATAAAGCACGCACCACATTCACGACGGTGCGTTAAAGAATCCACCGAATGTCTATCCAATAAGAACGCGTAATCAATCCCTCGCTGCGGATAAACTCCATCCTCTTTAAAGAGGAAGTATTTGAGAAAACGACGTTGACTTTTTTCAAGTGATAACTGAAGATAGACATAGTGGGGAGACCACACTCGAGAGGCATACCCCAACTTGCTCACAACAAAGCTAAATTATAATATTTTCAACAGTTGTATACTTTGAAAAGCTGTACAGGGACAGATGAGAAATCCCAATGTTTTCGATGCTGACAAGCAAAGGCCGGTAATGTGTGATGCGAAGCTCATAGATTAGTCAAAAACCACACCAAGATCCTGTACTGTTTCAACCCTCTGCAATACGTCATGATTCAACAAATACGCGGAAGTAATTGGATGATTTTTTCTCATGTATGAGACAAAACAACATTTACTAGAATTTTGGAATAGCTTTTTTTATTTTTTTGAAAGAATTTTCTTCTTGATGTATTCAAACTAAACATATAGTTAACTTTCCTTAAATTTCCTTCATTTTGCACCATAGGGCGACGGCTAAATTATATAAATATTACTTTTCGAAGAAAATGACTTTGTTTCCATGAAATATCCGTTTTAGACCAGATGAAAATTCCATTTTTTCGTTGATTGCAAAACTGAAATTCAAATGGAATTCAAACGATTTTCTATTCCCCTGAACATTTCATTTCGTAATTAGGAAAAAAAATGCGCAAAAATATACTGCCATTTTTCGTTTTTTCCTCCCATTTTCTATTTTGATCAACAACTGCTGAAACCCCGCCCATATCAACGAAATTAGCGCCCCCGGGTCCAAGTGCGGTGATACGCAAATTGCGTTTTCGGTCTATAGCGACGGGAAATGTAAATATGGCGTTCACATTCTGGGAATTGATAATATTGTAATTGATGATTTGAAATCGTCGACGGCAGGATGGCCTCCTGTCCCGGTAAAATACGAATAAAAGAACGACCCGCGTTTATATGCAAATATTGCGGCAAGGCTAATTTGATTCTGACTCCGTTGGCACTCCTTTCAAGTGGGATTTGTTTGATTTTTTAGATTAGTTAATTTTCATTTATGAAGAATGAGTCAAAATAGATGAAGAATTAAGAGAGACTAAGTCTAAGCCTAAGAGTTAAGAGATTAAGTGATGTTTGCCATAGAATCTTCTTTAATTTTTATTTATTCTGATTTTGTAAAAACATGAATTTTCTTATTATGGTCAGGTACAAAACAATGAAAATGGTGTTCGATTTTACTCGACGAGGTCTGATAATCTTCGTCTGACCACGCTGAGTATTACGAGGGCATCCTTGACTCTCTGTCTCTATCCACTCGTCTAATATGAAAAAAAGGAATCGCTAGATTTTGTAAATATTTACCGGAAAGCGTCAATTAATATACAGTGGTGGCCATATAATTAAGAACTTCTTATTTATTAAAAAAATATGTATGAAGGTACACGGGTGAAGGAAGTCATGCTTCCATACGTAAAACAAAATCTTCATTTGAAAGCTGCAACAAAAGATTGGTTTCATAATAAATGCTATTGCGGTTTTGTGCAGATTATGATGCAGCCCAGATCTAAACCCAATTGAAAACCTACGGCATGATGATAAGAAGATAGCACAATAACATATTGAAAATTTAGATCAATATTTGAAGCAGTTGAAACTCCATGGTATTCTACAGTCACGGTGTGGTCAACTTATCGACTCAATGCAGCAAAAATGACGAGCTATTCTATAATGCACGTACTTCCGACCGAGTAGGTACTATATCATTTTATTTCTTCGTTTTTGATTTCTTATATGTCACCGAATATGTTTTATTTTTCTGTTACTTCCTTTTCTTCCTAATTTTATGGCCATTGAGGATTTTGATTAAAATTTCATTAAAAATATTTAAAATAAACGGAAATTCAATTTCAAAATTGTATGGTTTCTGGGGTCTATAGTTTCAGGAGCCGACACGTGGGTACACCACCATACCCCATAATCAATAGACTCGATGTCAGTTCACCAACACCGAAAAAATTCCAAAGTTCAGCAGTCTGCACAAAAGACAATGGCAACTGTGTTCTGGGATATGCAAGGCATTTTGCTCATAGAGTTTTTACCACGGAAAGCGACAAAAACAGCGATATTTATTGTCAAATTCTCGAAAAGCTACACAAAGCCATTCGGCAGAAAAGAAGAGGAAGGTTGACGAAAGGAATCAGGTTGTTGCATGATAATGAAAGACCGCACACCTCAAGTCAGACGAAGGCCTGGCGCCAGAAACACAATTTGGAGTTTATTGTCCATCCGCCCCATAGTCCAGACCTGGCTCCTTCTGATTTTCATTTGTTTGGGCCGTTAAAACCTCATTTGTAAAAGGTTTTGAAGACGACGAAGTTGAAGAGGAGATACAGGAGTATTTTATAAATTTGGATCGCACCTTTTACGAAGGGGGTTTACGCTGGGATAAGTGCCTTAACATTGGCGGCGATTATATTTGAAAAGTAGCTAACAGTTTACGCTTTTACTTAGTGTATGTTTGATTTCTAAAAAATAAAGTAGTCTGTCTGTAATTCACAAATGTACCTTAGTAACTGGACATCCCTCGTAGTTAAGCAAGCCATGTGTATCAGTAGTACAGTGACCATTCTAAGCGTATATAACTTTAAGTTGTGATACATAATTTTTAATCGCGTGAATATATTTCCATCAAATAATTTGTTTGATCAAATCAAATGATTTAATCAAATCAATCAAATTTGGTAGGTTGTTACTCAATTTACATTGAAACCCGCTTCGAAAACAGGAAAAACATTCCGATTGAAATACTAATAAATTGAATATTTTCTAACCTTGACTGATTTCAATATTATATTGATACAACTAATTGCACGTTTATTTACAATACCGCAAATCGAGTTGCATATGTTATATTTGAGCATATATAAAAGCGACAAATTCGCCGATCCACCGTATACATAGGGCAAAATCGATACCACCATCCACCTCATTATCAAGAAGTCCCAGTCGACACGCGAACCGCCTCGAAATATAAAAAAATCGGCCCGCTATTAAGGCCAATCGGATCCCTATTCAAAATCCAGTGAACCGCGTTAGATTCGGCGCGATTTATGACTGCTCGGCACGACCGCAGATGGCGCTAATATCAAGCGCGGCGCCGCTATCCGCGTTTATTGTTCGCCGCGCCTTCCGATGATTTCTTTGTTTCCGCGCGGATTCTTCGGTAATTAGCGGATCCCTTCTTATTCTTAACGGGAGACAAATGAACGCCGACGTGCCGCGCCAGGTTGGAATTCTGACGTAATTGGATATTGAACGGAAATACAATGAGGAATGTTGACCCGCGGAGATGTGGAGCAAAAAGGGAGGAGGAATTAAGGAGGTCGGTTGACGATAGACTTAATTGAAGAAGCGACGATGTGCGTGATGACAAAGTTCTGGAAATGATGTTCTTTGAATTATTTCGCAATAAAACGAAGTCCTTTTTTACAATTCAACTTAGCTTAAGGAATGCTAATAACGCCGCGCCAAAGTTGGAATGAAAAGGAAGAAAAGAAAAAGGTAGTCATTAGTTTCGAAAACGTAACACGCTCTAATACCCTATGAAATAGTTGTAACATTGACGAAGAGACCGTAATAAAGAACAGCACACATACTTCGAATACTTTTCATCTTATCTCGAAAATTAACAGCACTTATAACAGCTGAAGTTAGTACTTTTTAATGCCAAATGTTTATAAGAGACCGAATGTAACCATTGAAGTACAAGTATATTGTTTAAGTGAAGGCATGTATGAGAAAATATCGGGGCGAAAGACGTGATCTAATGTTTTTAATTGAAAACCGTATTCTTTAGAAATGCAATAGATTATCTCTAGTATTCACCAGAGGCGACATGATACGAGAAACGGTATTTTAGAATCGCGGAGTTTTTATTTCATATGTTAGAATGCTCACCAAACGAAGTTCTTAATAAGATGATCCTTGTTCACGTGTGCTTACTTCAACACATTTTTAAATGTCGAATTAATCCCAAGCCCGGGTAAAGAAGGAAAATATATGCTATGCTCTTAGGATCAACGACTTAAGATGGCATAGCATTGATCACTTCGATCACAACACGGCGAGAAAAAGCTAAACCTAAGCATTCCAGGACTAAGCCTAAGTTGGGAAACACAAGGCATAGCTCTAAAGTAAATAGAAAAAATGATTCCGTTGCCATGATCGTCGAGATGTCCGTACGTTCGAATCTATATTATAATAAATTACAATAAGTACAAAGAGAAGAGATTAAACATGTAGATGGCCTAACATATTTTTAACTAATACGCAGTATCGGGAAATCCACACCACACAAATTCGGGACATATGATTAAAGAGCGCGTCGGCTCTCATTGTCAACCGATTCCCGAATTCTATTAAATCAATTTGTGTGGTGTGGATTTCCCGATACTGCGTATTCGTGATACCAGCCCACAGTCCTTGCAATTCTTCACTAACATATTTTTGATTGTTAATAGCAATAGGAATGTAAATTATAATAATGCCAGGATAGCGTAGTGGTACGAGCGCTAGGCTTCTGTAGCGGAAATCTGAGCTTCGAATCGATTTTTATTTAAAAAAAGAAGTCATTCGAAGCGAGTTGGTCCGTACTTCTCCCAGTACGCTTCAGTGTTGATGAGTCGTATGAGGGGCAGTAACAAGCCATACACTTTACATACAAACACACACATACAATACATACAGTGGAAGTAACACAAAGGGCCCAATATGGGTGGCCCAAGAACGTATGGCTTCTGACACCATCTCCACCACATCCAGAAGTAAATTATAATCATTTGACCAACCTACAAAAATATAGAAAGGTGAAGCAAATAGAACATTCTTATACTGGGTGATGTAATATTGTATGGTGTCAAAATTATTCTGCGCAAAAATAGTATTTGGGACGAGTGCAGCGACGTCTTCTTATGTAGGTATCTATCGTTCAAACTTGATCCAGATAGACTGCATAGACTCATTGATCAACTGCAATCAATCTCTCGAGATTGGGGATGATGTTTCTCCAATCCTTTGTACAAGAAGAAGGAACCTCAGTAAGGTTTCTTAAAAAAAAACTAATGAAGGACTTAGATTTGCAACAAAATTTAATTTGGATTATTACAAATGATATAATGAGAGAGACTTCGCCAATCAAAAAATTTTGCCGTAGTAGTCGTAGTAGGCGACACTTATTGTAAACAATGATTGTTGATTGATTGTTTGAAAAAAATGCTTTAAATAATTTCGGTTTGAATTAGTATTACTTATGTGTGAAATAATAAAATACAAACGCGATAAAACATGCCAAATATCAAGTACAACAGAAGTGTCCTTGAAAAAGTATATTTGTTCAAAAAAAAGATATGGTTTAAAAATTGAAATAGATAATGAATAATAAACGATATAACGTATAATGTATGAGTGTAACAGGATTAACATTCTAAGAAGAGCACCGTTACATATTATGTGAACAAGCACAGGAAAAAGATAGTGTGTAGAAGTGGCAGATTGAATGGACAAATACTAGTAAAGGCAAAATAACAAAAGATTTTTTTTCCGGATGTTAAGCTAAGACTAAAAATTACATTACCATATTCGCCAAAAATTACGACCATGCTCAGTGAACATGGAAAAATTTAAAGTTATTTCTATAAGTTTAAAATACTAGACAGCGATGAGTGTAAGTGTGGTTTGGGAGTTCAAACTGTTGACCATCTGATTTACGTTTGTGCCATATTAGACAGAAAAAGAGAAGCATTAATTAGAGATGTTAACAAAGAAGATGTTTGGCCGGTTACAAAATCACAATTGATAGAGTATCACAGAAGTTGTTTTCTCCAGTTTATCGGAAAAAATTGAATTTGAGAAATTGTCATGAAAATCTTACTATAATTTTGTGCAAATAGTTTAGTTAATGTTAATGTATTTAAATTTAATAGCAAGTAATATTGTAAAATGGAACATGCTGAATAAATAGATTTAAAAAAAGCACAGACACAGTGATAAAGAATATATTCCTGGATGAACGTAGCTTCGCTTTTTTTTAGTACTTTTTTTGTTAATTATATAAAGATACGTATTATACCTTTGTTTAGTAGTGGTGGTCTAGTGAGTTCGTGACTATACTATACTAATCTGAAGGTTCCGGGTTCGAGTCCCGGTCCTACCTGTAACATCAATGGTGTTTTTTTTGGCCACAGTTCGACTCAGACTGTAAAAATAAGTACCTGGAGGTCAAATTCTGGGGTCAAAATAGGCGATCGAGACTCGTACCGCTTGTCACGTTGCAGTTCTGGTGTTCCAAAAAGGATAATTACGATATTATGAGCACACTTAAGGGGCTAAAGGCTATAACGGAGACTGTTAGTAGTAGGGCTCTTTAACAGACCTTAGCGCCCGTAGGGAATGGTGGGGTGTGGTCTGTCACCGTTAGCCTTTCGGTACTCAAGGGCTGTTACGTTGCATTACTCCATAATTTGACTTAATTTTTACAAAGTGAGTCGAGCCGTGGGGGGAAAATGCCATCAATGTTATTGGCGCGGTCGAGAATCGAACCCGGGACCTTTAGTTTAGTAGTTTAGTTTTTTATATTTTCAAATTTATTTGGAATTCAAATATTTACGTAAAGATATTGAATCTGATTCTGGAATAATTGGGGATTTTCCGTTGGGTAATTATTTTTTTTAAATTTATTTACTTGGTATATAAAAATGTTGTGTCTGATGTTAGGTACTCATCAAGGGACTATGTAAACATAACTGCATTGTGCAGGATGAAATAAATTAGAAATAAAATATATTTATGTATTGTTTTACATTTGGGTCAAAATACTTTCCTATTCAAATCACAATCGTTGACAGTTCACATTTGTAATTTTCGGTAGTTAAACGTCACATTTGAACTTTGCTAGAATTGAATACATCAATTCGATTAAATTGATAAAACGGGGGAAAAAACATAATTTATTTGCGCCCATAATGGTTGTTACCGAAGCAATTATTTAAAAGAATGCACATACATTTCTTACCCGCCATTGACTAATTTCGTATGAAAATAACAATTAACATACATTACACAGAGGACGGTATTTATTGTGCCCTCGTTATGCGCGCGTACATACAACACGAATTGCACAACATAAATTGATACGCTTTTTACCGACACTAATTGAATGTCATTTTATGTTGCGTTTTATCGCGATGTGGGGATGGGTAATGGTTTCGTACGTACCCGTTATATTCACGCGGATCAACATTTATATAACCGTACGGGGCGGCGTTCATTACAATAATTTCGATACGCAAAAGTGATTAACGTGATAAATAGTCGATTTGCGTTATAAAAACGGGGGAATAATAATATTTGGTGATTTATAGTTTTTCGCCCGGCCGAAATTAATTCGTCAGGGCGCGCTGAATATTAATTAAACTGTCCCTACCGCAAATGAAGGAAAAATTGTCGTATCACCAGTATCGATACAAAATTGAAGTTCGTTCTAAACCAGGGATGGGCAAACCACGGCCTGGGATTAAACAAAAATATAACTACATAAAAAAATTGCCTTTGCGTCTAAGCACTTCAGTAAATATTGTTACGTAAGTCGGTTGCTAGATATAAATTTATGCACTCACTTTATCGCAAATTTCGCAAGAACGTGGTTAGCTATAAAGTATTGTTTATTTTTATATGTTTCCACGATGTGTTTTGTAAAGGTTTGTCGGACATGAACAAACCTATAATCAAGTTGTGTAATGTGACAACCGACAACCGATGGTGCGCCCTATATGGTGGGCAATAAATCTGGCTCCATGGGTATATTAACTAAAGAAAGCTCCAACATAGTCTTTTTACAGTGCATTATCCTCCTAAATATTATGTGTAAAGCTGCTACCGACATTAAACACTTTGTCGTTAAATTAATCAATGCATACGATCGCCCGAGTTACTACACCGCCAATTTCAAGAGTTTCTGAGAACCGAAGAAACCAAGTGCATATACAGAGCTGTTTTCCACCACACCAAAGTAAGATGGTTAAGTTTTGTAACGAGTTTGGAATCTGAAGGATAAGAACCATAAAAATAGGAAGAATTAAAGATCACAATATATCGACCTTCTACAACAGTTCAAAGCACTCCATACTAAACTTTTCGGGAAAAAAAAATTTGTATTTGTATTTATTCATTTATTCATCTCAAAAAAGAAAGAAGTTATAAAATAATTAATAGTCACAATATAAACAACATATAAATAACTTTAAATAAATATACATATATATGTAGTGCGGGTAGAAACTAAAGGTTAAAATCGTACGTCAGGTACTTTTGACACTATAGAAAACATTACTAATCAAAATTTTTTTTTAGTTTTGCCGAACCTTTTCATATTTAAATGTTTAAATCGTACAGGTAACTTATTGTACAATTTTACTCCACGATAGTCTATAGATTGCTGAGTTCTTTTTAGACGATGGTGTAATACAGCTAATTCATTTCTATTACGGGTGTTGTAACTGCGAATGTCTTCATGAGCAATTTGATAGTAGATTTCAATATTTCAAAGGATTGGAAAATTACTGGATCTTTTCTCCATGCCGCTTAATATGGATTCTAGGCTAGTACTTCCTGCAATGCAATTAGAATTGAATTGCAATGCAGCACTCACCTGAAACATGTTAACCTCTCAACCAAAAATTAGCTTGATTTTTATAAATAACTACAGAAAGAAAAATGTCCAACCTGACCCAGGGCATCCATGCAAAAGCTGTTGGAGTCAGTTATTGGTAGCCAGATGTTGCATGCTGCGCCGGTATGGAGGAAGGCAATGTATAATAAAAAACTGGCGCAAAGACTAACGAGCACGTACAGAACAGTCTGCTTGAGAATATGCAGTGCTTATTGTGCAGTCTCTGCTGAAGGCGCTTGCGTCATAGCTGGGGTGCCGCCAATAGATCTTCAGGTGGAACGCAAGACACAGCATCCGTCAAGGAATGATTGCCAGAGAGTGACTGACAGACGGAACGTGAGCTCTAAAGCGAGGAAGGACACATACCTTGATCCCGAACATCAAAGTTTGGTTAGATAGGGACAAGGGGAGAAGTGTACTACTATATGACACAGGTATTGTCTGGGCATGGCTGTTTTCGGAGGTACCTCTATGCAAGAAATAGGGCCGATACTGACGGCTGTATATAGTGAACACAGCGACACCCCAGAACATACACCTTTTACATACGCAAGATGCATTAAAAGGGCGCGATATGTTCAAGACGGCCACGAGTGTATGTTTTACAAATGATAATTTCATCGCGTCACTGACACAGACAGCGCTGTGGGATCCGATGTACGTCGTCGTTAGAGGCATACTGGCAGCAAAGGAGATAGAGGAGAGACGTTAAAGACCTTGATTAGTGACAGCCCCCATAACGAAGTAATACGAAAGTGGTTCCGTTGTGGCAGTGCGAAGAGGGGGTGGTTTTTTATATAAAAAATAACATCAATACATTTGCATTTGAACTATCGTAAAATAAGAGATTTGTGTAAATTGTTCAATTTTGGCCCGCCACTGAAAAAGTGTGCTCATTCCCGAGTTATACTATAGCTGCAGAGGTATTTATAACTCCACGAAATTAGGATATGATAGAACTTTAATACAAAAACGTTTAAATAATTATGAACTTTTGGTTAAATATTACAAAAGCTAATTATTGTTCGGTTTCCATGATATTATATTTAAAAAAAAATGAGAGCCATAAGACACATCTTATCGCATGAAGTTAGCTCTATTTAGTGTTTTATGACCGAGATCTTTAAGTAATTTTTCTAATTTTTCTCGTTTAGTTGTATAAATAAAAATTTCAAAATTTTGCGAATTTACCTCTCTTCTATCCGATATACATATTTAGCCAGCCAGTTTCCTCGAGCTTATGACTAACATGTTGAAATTTGCCAATTCCATGAATATATTAAAGCACTGAGAGCCGGCTATAGAAATACGACTCGATCTCGTCAAGACTTAAAGTTTATTTACACATATCAGTTTCCATGCTTGTGCCGTGTCAGTGCTGTAGTAGTCAATACTTGGGAAATTGATAGATAATCATCAAATTTTGAATTACATTTAAAATTATATGCGTTAACCAATCTCTTACCTTTATTATCAATGGTGAATATCCCAATTCCATCTCCTCCTTTAATCGAGTACTCAATCCTGCTATCCTCTCCCGGAGGGTCGTTGTCCACGGCCTGCACTTCCATTACCACCGTTCCTACGGGCCTATTCTCCGCCACCGAACCGGAAAACACAAACTGCCCGAAGACAGGTGCGTAATTGTTCTCGTTCACATCTACCACGTTCACAGTAACTGCCACCTCCGAGGATAGAGCGGGATTGCCCCTATCGCTCGCACAAACCACTAAACTATGCACCTGACGCTCCTCGAAGTCCAAATCTTTAGTCGTCCGTATCGTACCCGACAAACGATCAATTTTAAACGTACCGTCGCTATCGCTGTCCTCCAGCGTGTACACGACCTCCCCTTCTGGTCCTAGGTCGGGATCGGACGCAGAAACTACAGCCACCACGCTACCTTTCGGTACGTCTTCCCTTATTTTAACCGTATAGGAGGGTAGATTGAATTTAGGCGGGTTATCATTAATGTCGTCGATCGAAATGCGTACTAAGGCCTCGGAATATAGGGGCGGATTGTCCGGACCCTTACCACCTCCATCGGTCGCTCTTATCCTCAGTTCGTACAACTCTTGCCTTTCCCTATCCAAATTGTTGGCCACAGTCAATATACCGGTCACTTTGTCGACCGTGAAATCCTTTGTATCCGTCACTAAAGAGTAGGTTACCTTAGCATTGTCTCCTGAATCAGCATCTGTTGCGTTCGCCCTAAATATCGCTGTACCATTCAAAGCGTTCTCGGTTACGCGAAAGCTAGCTACGGATTTTTCAAATTTTGGTGCGTTGTCATTGATATCCAACACCGTTATTGGAAGCATCCTCGACGCCGACTTCTGGGGGTTACCCAAGTCGTACACGCTGATATTTAACAAATACTCTTCCTCCCTTTCCCTATCTAAATACCCAATCACTTTGAGTTCCCCAGAATCCATATCTATACAAAAAACTGAGTGTTCGTCGCCGCCAGAGATACCATAAACTAATTTCCCATTATATCCTAAATCACGATCTCTTGCTTTGAGTTTTGTCAAAGTTGTCACCAAAGCAACTGATTCATTTACTTTAATTTCTATAGGAAAATCGATAAATTCAGGCGCGTGTACATTCTGACCATAACGTGTAGGCATCATTGCAAACTCTTCCTGTGCGGGAGGCTTATTATTATTTTCAGCAGCTGCTAGAACTTCAGTCAATCTCCTAGCTACCCCGGTGTCTTTGCAATCGAATGCACCAGTTTCGTCTTCCAAAATTCTGCTGGGTGACCCGAGATTTCTTTTGCTATTAACCAATTTGAAGTGAACGCGAGCTATATCAGCAAAATGAGTCCCATCAGTCGCAGTCACATTTAATTCGCGCTCCCCAACCCGAGAGTCACTTAAATCGCAAGTGACAGACACCGTGCCGGAAGTTGCGTCGATTGCGAAGCACCCATCTTCATTTCCAGATACTATGCGGTAACTTATAATGTTTCCTGCGTCGAAATCTATCGCTGACAACGTTATGATCTCTGATCCTATGGGTATATATCTGGGAACGTGACCCGTACATTCGATTTTTTCAAATTGAGGTCGATTATCATTGATGTCTTTCACCTTGACAGTCAAAACCATTTCAGTTTGCCTTCTATAGGGCAACCCCCAATCCGATGCCCTTAACCGCAAAACGTATTCTCTGCGCATGCTTTCGTAATCGAGCAGTTGGGTAGTCTTAACCTCTCCATTGAAATGCTCCACTTCAAACGGAACTTTTATTAAATTAGCAATCAAGTACGAAATGTAGGCATTTTCACCACGATCCCTATCTTTAGCTCTTACAGTCGTTACTGACGATCCCGCTGGCATATTTTCGTCTATCCAAACCGTCATTTCGGCCTTGTCAAAAATTGGGTCATTATCATTTGTATCCTCAACGTATATTTTGACTTTAGCCGATGATTGCTTGCGCGTAGCTACGTTCCCTTGATCTATCGCTGATACTGTTAAGCTATACGAAGATTTTGTCTCAGCATCTAGCGGTACGGCTGTGTATAACATCCCCGTTTCGGGATTGATGTGAAATTCACCACCCTCATTACCCCCGACGATTTCCAAGAATACTTGAGCGTTTTTTCCTTCATCGGCATCAGTTACTTTAAGCCTTATTAAAGGAGTGTTGACAGGAGCTGTTTCGGGTACTTTTACTTCGTATATTTCCTTGTTAAAAACCGGAGGGTTATCATTCAAATCAGCCAGTTGTACAGGGACTGATTTGTAACTTTCCCTAGGTGGGATTCCTTTGTCGACTGCGCGCAGTTTTAAAGTATAACCTTGAGGTGTGCTTTCACGATCTAATAATTTTAGGACCTCGATATTATATTCGCCTTCCTGTCTAGTGGGTCTTATTCTAAAATGACCATCAGGGTCACCATCCACGATTTCCAAACTTTTGATTTCACCATGTATCCCACTGTCCTTATCCGAAACGTTTACTATGGCATAGATGTCCGCGTTGGAGTTTTCTACGATCTGCGGGTGTCGTCTCACACGTATTTCTGGCGCGCTGAAGTTGACTTTCCTCACTTTTATCCTGACTTTGGCGTTCTGTATCATTCCTTTACCACCAGATCTAAACGCCACTCCACGATCTTGAGCTACCACCGTCAATTCGTGGTAAATCCCTTCGTCATACCGTAAAGACCTGCTTAGGGATATTATACCGGTTATCGGGTGGATTTCAAACTGGTCAGTATCCTCAGCGAAGCTATAGTAGATTTCCCCATTTCTACCGAGGTCCGCGTCATCAGCAACTACTTTTAAAATACTCTGATGAACGGGGGTGTCTTCTGAAACGGACGCGTTATATTCTTTAGGGTAAAATATAGGAATGAGGTCATTGGTATCCAATACTGTAACGCTAACTTGAGCATCGGCTTGCACGTGATAAAAATTATCTTTAATTGCAGTAGCTCGTATCTGCAACTCATAACGGTCATGTCTTTCGCGATTTAACACGTCGTTGTTGCCTGTCCTGGTCCTGATAAATAAGAAGCAAAAATCCCCGACTGTTAGGTGCTCCGCCTTGAAGAATTTGTCCCGATCTCCCCCCACTATCTTATAGCGCATGTTTTTGAAAGTGTCCGAAGGAGGTAGACGTATACCCATCTTGCCCTCGCCCGGTGGAGGAGAGGCGTACGTCTTGGCGACGCTGTTTTCGGGAATACTGACATTGTAGACGGATTTTGTAAACTGAAAGCCGGCGTCCGATATCGAGAGATCTTCAGCCCCACTCCTGCAGATTGATGCTAAGGCAATGAGGACGATGCAACAAGCGATGAGAGGGGGCGGGAACATTTTTCAGCTCATGTCGACGTGGCCTGAAAAAAGAAAAGGAATGTTAATTGGACGAAGACAAAAACGGAAAAAAACCGTGTTGGTTGAAGCTATCATCCACCTATATACAGTGTTAGGAAAAGATAAATAATCACGTTTTTTTCTAGGAATATTAAGTCAAAGGAGGTATTTATGTTATTTTGGGTAAAAACGAAAAGGCCTTTCTATTATAGCTGCGTAACTGTTAACTTGTGTGTTGAATTGTGTATTGAGCAGTTAACGGTACTTGGTGTTATTCCGTATCCGACTTAAAAAACCTCGCAATAAAATACATCTGC
>JARFOC010041699.1:0-23553 GCA_031763485.1 Osmoderma eremita | reverse complement strand
CGTATTCCCGAAACACGTGTCGTCCCGAATTAATTAATACTTGTGCGGGAGGAGTAATCCGAACAGTGTGTTTACTAAGGGTTTATTGGCACTGAAGAGGAACATCCAGAGTCCCATACGAAATCTTACACTTTGAAGGTGATATTCACCAACCTCATAAATCTATGTGTGATCACACGCGTAGCGCCATCTAGTAACAAATTATAAGTGCAATGCGAAAAACCTACTAAAGGCATTATAAATTATACTACAAGATATTATTTGTTTCTTTGTCCAACTGTAACAACGCCCAGTGTAAAAGGTAGCACTTTGTTAAACAATATTCATCCCTTTAATCGCTGTGTAATATTGCTGGAACGTTTACTACAAAATAAAAATCATTTTGTGATTAACTTAATATTTAGTTTTTTGGTTGAACAAACTTTTCGTTTTATTATTAACGTTATTCCATCAAGCATCACTAGTTTGTTGTTTTGTCTTCGTAATTGCACTCTATTCAAATTTAATTACAAAATTTGTTACACTAACACTTTTTTGATTTTGTCAACGCGTTTCTTTCCCTTAGTGGAAGTGCCAACATGTACACTTTTGTAATGTTTTATTATACGGTAATAGTAATTCTGCTGTTCTGCAATTTCTCGCTTATAATTGAATTGAACGTTTAAAGGATTCGTCTTTCATCTTATGGACAATTTTATACAGAAGTCCAATGAACATTTTGGTGGGTGACTGCTAAATTATAATACATACTATTTTGAGCGGATGCAATGAGCAGCTGTTAGGACGAAAGTTTCGCTAATAAGGCTTCCGCCGCAATTCCATTGGATATCTCTAAAACTTCCATAACCTAAAATGGCCTATAATAATAAGAGAGAGAACTTGTAAAATTGTATATCGTTTTTCGTTTTACCATATGTGGAAATTCTAAAGGTTGCGCGTCTATACCGCCTATAGCGAGAGTTCTAGCATAGTCAACATTTGCTGGTGTTGTGGTTGTTGTTGTAGTGGTCGTTGTAGGAATGCTTTTCGTTCGATACTCGGAACATTCTGTAAATTGAAACGAATTAAAACTGTATTTATTTATTTGTAACATGATGCTTGTACTAACTTTCTTCGGCAATAGATTCTCTCTGTGTAAGATCTAAAATTTCGCAGCATACTATAGGAATGATTCCTTCGAAACCACATAGCCTCGGTTTATCTCTTAATTTTATTCTTTCTATGGCTTGTGGACACTTTTCTATGTGTACGCACGTACCAGTCTGTCCAGAATCCGTTGTGCAGTCTTCGTTTTCATCTGGAAAGGCTTCAATATAAACGTAAATACAAATACAGCCTGACTAACTAAGTACGCACTATTACTATCTTTATGATCAGGCGAAGTAGGTTGAGTTAGCAGATATGCAGTGTTTTTAATACTGCTTGGCATGCAGGTAACGGGAATTTTTGAGAAAATTCGAACATTAATATTTGTTTAAATTGAGCAACTGGAGAGATTTCTAGACTTTGACGGAAAATTTAATTTGCGATAAAAAAGTTTTATTTCATTATCATTATATTATTCATTATCTTGGATCGTTCATTATCTTAGTGCGAATAATGAGAATGTTGCCGCGCAGGTTAGTTTTTAGCAGTGGCACAATAAACGACTGCATATATAGAAGAGGGTTTTAAATAAATGTGTTAATTATTATTCTAGAGAAACTACAAAGCTACATTTTGAATAAGGCTATTATATGATGCAGTGTAGTTAACACTTGTGTTTATTGGATATAACTTACAAGAATTACAGTTGTGCCTTTGTCATGATAAGGAAAACCATTGTTATAGAAGGCTTAATAGTAAGTGTTACCACATATATCTCAAAGCTTACTTATTTTGCTTAATTTGCAATATAACTAAAACCGACATGATTCGTAGTAATGAGGTTATGAAAACTGTTAATTTTTAAATATTCAGGGAGTTTCGTTTCTGATATATTTATGTATACAGAGTAACGTATTAGTGTGGCAAAGGTGGAATTATCATAAAGGATATCAAAAAAAGTTATTTATAGAAATTGTAGACAATCTTAAATTTAACATTTTGAAATTATTTTCTTAATTCAATATACAATTTCATTGAATTATACAGCGTGTTTTAGGAGTTACGGTCAATTTTATATGCAAATCACTGTGAGCATAGATTTGATATTGACTTTTATAGCAAAGTGTCATTTTTTCTAAATTGTCAAACCTGAATACAGGGAGACTCAAAACGCAAATACATTAATTTCTCAATTATTTTAAATGGATAACCCTGTATTTTATATCATAAAAAGAAATAATAGTTTAGATACTTTCAATTTTATTAAGGACCCTCTATACTTAAAATCATTAATTTCCAAGATATTTTAAAGTATATTTAAAAAGCAGGACTTTCTGAAATCATGTTAATGTCATGGAAAAATTACAGTTTAATGTTTAATAAAACTACAAAATTACATTTATAATTTACACTAATGGTTAACATTTAATTAACCCAACTGT
Source organism: Osmoderma eremita (assembly GCA_031763485.1). Classification (NCBI taxonomy): domain Eukaryota; kingdom Metazoa; phylum Arthropoda; class Insecta; order Coleoptera; family Scarabaeidae; genus Osmoderma; species Osmoderma eremita. The sequence continues at coordinate 21,025 of JARFOC010041699.1, read as the reverse complement.
TTACAATGTAGTTGTATAATAAACGTTCAAAATATCCATTAGAACTATCAATACAACATTGCAATCGTTTTTCAAGCGATCGGTTTACGTTTCTTAACATTTCTAAGTTAATACTCAAGAATGATTGTCTTATTCTGCTTTTTATATCACTTCGTGTAGTTGGCGGTGTTTTCTATACAAAGTTTTTTCTTACATATGACCACATGAAGAAGTCAGTTTTAGTGAACTCCGGTGATCGAGCAAGTTACTCAATTGGTTCCCCTCTCCTTGTCCATCTTTCGAGGAAATGGATGTATAGATGATCGTGTATTAACCTAGGGTGAAGTAACGAAGCTCCATCGTGCAGATACCACATCCTTTGACTAACGTTTAGGGGAACATTCTCCCATAACAACGGTAAATGACCATTAACTCGTGCTTCCAAAAAATGTGGTCCAATTACATAATCTTCTAACTAATAGTAATGAAGACTTAAGACTGTCTTACCGTCATTTTTCCTCGATTAACTCGTTATTTAAAATAATGTATATATGAAAATAATTTTGAAATGTTAAATGTAAGACTGTCTACAATTTTCCTAAATAGCATTTTTTGATATCTTATATAATAACAGATATAACAAGCTTTGCCGCGCTATGCGTCACCCTGTATATTGTCGTGTTGATTGATTTTTATTTTTACAATTTCATATTTCCTATATATATATATTGACATATACATTTCATATATTAAGATTTTGGTTAAGTTTCTGCCTGTAGTATCCACAGGGATAATGGCGGGTTGTTGAGAAAAATGGAGAGAGTTATTCCGTTATTACAACGTTATTTGGTATTTATAGAAGAAAGAAATTAATAGCAAAAATTCACCAGTTAGCCGTTAACATAAACGTATGTATATAAGAACCAGAGAGACGCATTAGAAAACGTGAGTTTGGATAAGAGAAGTTGAAGAAAATTGTAGAAAAAAAAACAAGAAGAGGGTCGAACAGAGATACTACTAATTAAGGTACTCAAGGGAAATTGTAATTAATATTTCAATTAAATTCTTTTTTCTCCTGGTTACCCATTTACATCTAGTGAATGTAGCCAAGGAACCTCTACCTAAGGTATTTCTATTTTCACAGTTGATGATATTGTTAAAATGTTGTTAGGTTAAAATTCATCTGTCACGTGGTAAGTAAAAGTGTGGAGCCCCGTAAATATCTGAGAAGTTAATAAAGATATTGAAGTAAAATTTTACATCTGAAAATTAGCAACAAGAGGTCATCAATGAAAGTCAATTTGAAAAATGCAGGGTATTCCAAAAAGTAGCGAGATACTGAACTTGTATTGGATACCAAGGGTGTGATGGTTTGTTGAAAATGCCAATCGCAAAATGTAAGAATATACAGCATGTGCCATTAATAAAAATAAAGTACGTCAAAATTTGTTGGAATATCCTACATAATTGGCATTTACTACCAATGCTGTCCCCTTGCCGCTAATTTTCACTTAAGCAAATTAAATTCAATTTATAAAAATACAAATAAATTGTTATTTCAATATAACTTCACAGTTTCTTACGTGATTTCATACATTTGCTCATCCCTATATACTATACGTATCTAGTGGAATTATAATATTAAAATAATAACAAGTAAATGTCTGTGATAACTACTTACCAATTGATTGAGAACCCACATTTATGTAACTAATGATTATTTGTATGATTATCACCAGGACCAATCGCGATAAAAACATTATGTTTCACGTTGTTGAAGCTGCCCAGTAAATCTGTTCACACTGCCAATGTTGTTGTGTACAATAGCGGTCATGCTTAGGTAAATGCGCGAAAAGCAACTGGTTTTTTTGAACTGTGGAGGCCGAATGAATATAAATTCATTAATGCTGCCCTAACCGCATATTTCTGATTATGTGTTTTCCCAGGTAAGCTATTCGAAATATATATATTGGGTTCTCCTTGTCGTTACGTAGCGCTGTCTATTAAGATACTCATATAATTGTTTTCGTATTACGATGTTTGAGTCATTTATTAACTTAATGACTTTGTAAGTACAAATTTGGTTTGTGTTTACATTACTAGTCATTAAAATCCGTACACTTATGCTCTTGAAATTTATACGAAACGAAAGAGCGATAGAGGAACAAACGAAAGCACAGCACTAACTATTGTCGGTGCCATCTCGAGATGAGAGTATTGTATTTTATGGGTAATATCAATCTGGTTTTATCCTCCCCGATTTGTGTGTAGGTGCACCATTTTTTAGAGAAATGAAACATTTTTCTTCACCCACTAACACTATTTCTTCAATTTTTTCGATGTTGTATTCGGTTCTTGCCTCCAGAGGTGCGGGTGTTTTTATGGTCATATCGAATGTCATTCGTTACGCCATTTGAACTGCTCTGTCAAGATCTTTTATTGGATAATATGTTGAATAATTTTCCCCATATGCAAAACGTTAAACGTTTATGCATAATTTTTGATTGATTGTCTTCTTTGAAAAAAATCCATCTTCTAACTTTAAATAACTATTTTTCGCGCGTTTGAAGTTTCAGGAAAATCAAAAAAAAATGGTTAGATTTAAACACAATTAAACAGATACTCGTTAAAAAGTGGAACCATTTTAGGTAGTAGCATCAATCTTTGTTCCCGATCTTTCACGGAAAAACCTAATAGATGTTATTTACTACCAACAAGCGACGGTTTCCGAGACCGGAAATTCCAAAAATTATAAAACTTTGGGAACATGCAGATCACATGTAGATACTGCGCTATTTGTTTTTCTGCGGGGGTGAAATGAATTTTTGAAAATGGGGAATCCTCCATTCTGCTTATACGCACAACTCGGTTAAGTGGTATAGAAAAAGTTTTAAGACAAAAATTGTTTGTTGGAATGAGTTGTATTAAGCAGACATGAAAAAAATTCAATACATATACTTTTTTCGACGGGTAAACATTGGGATTAATAATAGGTAATTGATTGTGCTAGAGACCTCTAATTACAGTGTTGAAATTTATTTTAAAAACTAAGGGAAATATTGATAACTACATTATAAATTATTACTGTATTGGTTTCATTAGATTAGATTGTTTGTTACCAAAACAATATAGGTTATCGAAGGCAGCAGCATTGGACATGTTTCTGTAAAAAAGATAAGGCGAATGAGACAAGGAAGTAGTATATATATACAGTTCATCACACTTGGAATTAATAATTAATAGGATGTATAGTGCGTACCTATATGTGACCTTCATGTTCCCAAAGTGTCATAATATTTGAATTCTGGGTTTGGAATAGTCCTTTGTAAGTTAAGTTTGTCTGTTTTCATTTATAATGTCATTGTACGTGGGCTTGCAACTGATTCGGAGAAAGTATCTATAGCACAGTAAAATTTGATACCTCTATTTAATACCGAGAACCGCAAATAGCTGTTTGTTGTAAATTCCGACATTTCTCTGCATTTATAAATTAGCGATCAATTTGTGTAAGTGCATGAAGAAACATTTTGTAATATTTGAATGAATATGATAAATAAAGGTTTACGGTCTTGTGATGTTATTTTCAAGCGGTGCTTAAATATCTTAAAATAATGTCATTAACGTAAAAATATCTTAACAAAGTTGTTATTTTAAGATGTTTAATCACCCCTTGGAAATAAAATCATACTACTGTAAACTGCCTGTATAACATACGTCATATGGATCAATTGGGGATTTCCGGGTACTGCCTTTCAGCTATAGAGAAAGCAATTGCAATTGAATAACTAGTTTATAATAACCGATATTGTGTATATTGAAAGATTTAAAAATCAGCTAATGCAACTGCCGGTAGAATAATTTTACTATACACTTCATTAATAAGTATCTGACGGATTGATTTTAAATTGTTATATTTTTTTGTCCTAAACTTATAATTATATACTCTCTGGTCATATTTTATTTTATAGTATTTTATATTCCTTGAACCATGCGTCATGCACGTATCTATCTGGTTTCGCAAGATTTTGAAATGAAACGATAAAGGATTACAACTTTTTATGACGGAATAACCATGTAGGAGAAAGACAAGTAAAAAACAAGAAGGAAAGGGGATGCCACGGATTGGAGAAGCAGGTTCGCGACAGGTGTGGATGAAGTATATTTGTGTCAGGGACACATGAATAGCGGGCGGTATATTGAGGTATTGGAACAGGCACTTGCATCCATTATGAGTTTAAATTTTATGAATATGGAACAGAAAAGTGCTTATAGAAAACATAGATAATTTATTACCCCGTTTCTAACACATCACTACAGTTATATTTATTAGCTCCTGGCCTTTTCTATGGTTTTAAAGTTATAATTTAATCCTTTACACTATATGAATGTTAATTTATATCTTACTTGTGGTTTTACGCTATTTTGCAGTTGAAATTTTAAAGAGCACTGGTTAATGAGTCATAGATCGTATCATAACTATAATTTGTTGGATATAAAATCTCTTGCATTAACATTAACATAACTTAAAAGCTTGCACAATCTTTTCTACTGCTTATGCACTCTAAAATACTTGACTATAAAGTAGTGCAGATATCATTGTGTCCCTGAAAATTTTGAATTGCTGTCCCACGAACATAATTAGCTTAATTAATGTATGATGTCCTTACTATTAATGAAACTTGGCTGAAAATTACTTCCTTCGAACTATAATATGATTAGATCTGATAGAAAGTTTGATTGTATTGATAAATCAACGGATGCTGGCGTCTTATTCGCCGAAAATTACTTCCTTCGAACTATAATGTAATTAGATCTGATAGAAAGTTTGATTGTATTGATAAATCAACGGATGCTGGCGTCTTATTCGCTCTCATTGATGATATTTCTTGCTTAGTTTCAGATGCCCTCAATTTGGCTGATATTGTTCCAAATATAAACATTATTTTATATTTGTACTTAGGAAATTTTTATACACATGTGCAGTTGAGATCCCCCCCCCCCCCCCCCGAGATCTGGAGTTATGATTTTGCTCATCCGAGACTTTAATCTGCTTCAAATATCCTCAGCTCATTCAAAATGTAATGAAACTCGCAATTTTCTTAATACTTGTAATGTTCTAGATCTTATACAATTCAATAATATTATGAATGCTAACAACAGATTGCTAGACTTGGTTCTTTACAACATACGTGGTGGGATAACGGCAGTACAAGAATTACAGCCTTTTGTGCAGATTGAAGTGTACCATTCCGCATTGTATTAACATTGCAACTTCTTCCAATTCCAAATTCTCACCGTTGCATTCAGCTACTAACCTGAAATTTAACTTTTATCGAGGCAACTACATTCGGCTGTATGACGAGTTACTGGATGTGGACTGAAGTTTTCTTGAGTACCGCGGGGATGTTAACCGAGCTGTTGATTGCTTTTATTATACCCTTTACACTATTTTGCGTCGATCTGTTCTATGTCGATCCAATATGCATGCAATATCCACTATGGTGCAACTATACCACTATTTTCAATTTATCAAAGAATTATTATAGGAGTTGTTGGGAATCTACAAACTGTCTGTACTAGGAAAATGAATTTAAATGTCTGCGGAGTAAGTAAGAACTTTCCGTTGCTTACAAGACTAAATAAGTTTACACATAATGCAGTTTCAACTGTGTACATCTTATCGTTTAAAAGAGCTGCAATCATTCGTCACAGACTCTAGAATTCTTAATAAATTCTCTCATATGGTAAGATTTCAGGTGGTTAATTACATTTTTTAAGCTGCTGCACTATTGTTTTTAAATTATAGATATTTTCCTATTGGTCAGTATCTTAATGTATGCGTTTATTTCGCTTCTGATATCGTTTTCTCTGAATTCCATTTGAAACATGCGAATTAATTCCATGAATCTATAATTATGAATAAATAAATTACGCAATTTGTAAGAAAATCCACATTTGTATTCGACCTTAGTTACATATTATAAATACAAATACGCAGAAAGACAACATAACACGCTTATTGAAGAGTTCCTTTTGTGTAAGCACTTAGAATTTGCTACATCTGCCAATAAACTTTTGCCTCAACTCTTATTATTAGGTAAATATATATCCTATGTGAACTTCTAATGAATGGTGTTTTCCTCATTATTCTTTCTTAAATTCTAAATGTAGCAGTATAGCAAATATTGATTTCACGTTGAAACAAAATGTAATAAATTCTATATTGGACAAGATTGTCCACAATTTTGATTTCTGGCTCAGTCTGAAATTAATTATTCCGTTGTGTTAACAAGTTAAACATTTTCTATTTGTAATCAATGAATCTGAGATATTTATTTTTTTTCTTGTGTGTGATCAATTGATATTCCACATTAAATTTAAACGTCCAAAAATCTGCACTTCGTAGGAAGCTAACGTCCCTGGTGTGCTATCAACCACCAAGAAAATTTCCAAACTTTAGAATTACTATTTATGTGGAAAAAAAGGTAATGAAATCCGATTGAGTGGTAGGAGTATTTTTGATTTAGTTCTACCATATTTTAACTCAATTAGATAATGAAATATCTTCATTTACAGTATTCCAAACTCTGTCCAAGATAATATTGCAAATCCTTTATTATTGCAGCAATAAACTGTTACCTCTTTCAAAATAACTGAGTAAATTAATAGTTTCAAAATTGAAGTTTTTTCCAGAATAGGAATAACAAAACTTGATTGATTTTTAATAGAATAAAGATAATTTTCTTCTATAATATAAAACTTTCTTGAAAATTGCCTTTTTTCCTCTGACTAAGTTTGATATCTGGGAATTTTTACGGAAAAGCAAACACAAAATATTTTTTTTCATTATAGGAAGATATTTGTTGATATAATAGAATTCTAAGTACTTCTTTAGGAACCGTTGAGTTGTTACAATGTCAATTTTGAGATATAAATATCTAAATATATAATGTTAAAACTGATATTAAACTTCATTGAAGGTACTAAAAGGGTTTTTGTGGTGTGCAGCGGCATATAAGATGCAAAAAATACAATATTTATCGTTATATTTATTTATTTAATATGATAACACATCCAAATTAATACGGATCGTATAATTTTATTTATTACTAGAGAGTGTCTACATTTCAAATATTTTGCTGGGAGGTGCGATTGGTCGAGATGCACCGACCGATAGACTGCACGTGTTGCGACAAGTGATTAGAATATAGACCCTGCTTATCAGATAGGCCAAACTATACTTTCTATCCATGGAACGTAATGTGATACTCTAGTGTAGACAGCAGGTATAACAGCACACTTTATTCCAAAGGATGTAATTCCTACAACTGTGTACAGACTATCACCGTTCAATGGAAGTTGCAAAGGCCCGCCAGAATCGCCCTAAAATGCATACAAATTATGTACTTCAGTAGTAAAGCAATGGTAAGTTCTTTGAGCTGTCAGCTTGTGTTTAGTAATCAAATGTTTTGTATATGTTGACGAACCCAGGTGTTATTATGTATGGGAATATATGGGGATTCAGTAGAAAGCATTAAAGTAAGTAAGTCTAGTAATAATATGGTTAATCCGTGGTTTGAAAATATCACCTTCCAATTAAATTGCACTTGCTGCCAATGGTTTGTTGAGATTTAAAACCAATTGCAACCTGTAGGTATACAATAGTGGTCAATAGATCATTAGACAAACGTGACGTTCTATAAAATTGGTATAGCTAACATAAATCGAAATATTATGAAGAATTTTGGAAAGGAAATAAATTGAGATAGACAAGTTTATCAGCAGAAAGGTTTCCATATCGAAGTAATTCCTATTGTCGATGAAGACTTTTTATCCCCCCTTCTTCAAGTGTGAAACACATCATTGTTGGCGTTAGAAACCATGAAAAGACCCCTTCAGAAGTATTAAAATGCGTGGTGTATGTCTTTATTGGGAATCGAAAACTAGAACTTGTTAAAGCTATGGAATCTTGTAGAACAGTTTCATTAGTGAAATTGTAATACCATTGTTGACTTTTGTTGCAGATCGTGCATTGCAGGGAAGACTGAACTTTTTCTTTCATTGTGTAGATTTGATTTAACAGAATCCGTCAGTAGCTTGTGGGTCTGATCAAATGAAATTATCATAAAATTGATCTGGGAATTCGGTCTTCAATCAATGAAGCAGTCTTCAAATGAAGCTCATTTATCAGTACTCATAATTTTGAAAATGTTTAGGTTCCTTGCACACGAAGCCACCAGTGGCGATATACGAAGGCGATATCAACAATAAAATTAATGGTGAAAACAGGTAAAACACTTTAAGAAGTTGTAAAATAAAACTGAAGAAACAAGAGACCAAAAAAGAAATGAAAACCCAAACACTTTCAAATACCATAGATTCTTTTTAAGTTTCTCTAACTATTTAACGGACGATAGATCCTAGGAACTTCACAATATTCTTATTGTAAATGATGCCTTGTTTATAAGCACAAAATTTACCTGACAAGTATCCGCTCTTCTACCGCCACCATCAGCGCAAAATTGTGTATTGTCATCGAGACCATTATCCAATCTATTCTGCACTCGGTAGAATCGAGCACAGTTAGTATAAGATACGTAAGTCAAATTCACTTTTTGCATAATTTCGCTGTTGTTTCCGTATAGTTCAGTAGCACCCCATCCGGTGGCTATTAGCCAATCGCCGATGAATTCTCCAGAAGTATGCAGACAAGCGGGTCGGACTCCTCCTTGGATATTTGCCGCACGATCCAATTCTAAGAGAGCGATATCGTGATAATTCTGTGAGAATGTATAATTTGGATGCGGGTATATATTTCTCACGGTAAACGTTTGCACAGATGATTTGTACCAACCAATTTTGTGTACTGCCAGCTTGACTTGTGCAACTCTTCCACTGAAAGTGAAATAAACAAATATTTGAAGGTGGATTTACAGTTTGCATCTTGGATTTTCTTTTCAATTTCATTTCATTCAAACTGAATATCAGAGAGGGAATCTAATTCCCACTTTGGATGAATTGGATCCTCCTTGCATAAGGGCGGATTTGCATTTTGCATGTATACAGTGGATCATTTATATCTATCTATCAAATCTATTAGCAGTCATCTGTATTATTAAGGTTTGTGTTTGCTATCCAAAATTTAGCAGATTATCTAATATGTGTGATGACAGACGACAATTAATGGGAGGTATGCTACTACAATAAAGAAATATATTTTCTTAGATACTCTTTTGTATGTGTCTCGTAATGTAACATAAATACTTTCCCCACATGGACCTCCATTCAAAATAAGTGGCTGGGTGTAACCCTTTCTTTCTGCCGTAACGAGTCCAGTAGGTTTCCCGATTACCACAATTGACTGATTATACATTTCGGAATCTAACGCGTCATTTAATATTTTAATATTTATGAAAAGTAACGATATCTGGATTACCAACTTTGCGTTTGATTAACATTGCTGGGCAAACTATAGCTTACAATATTAGTTCTTTTAATGTGCTCTTGGAATAGTTATTATTGTAGTATTTCTGCATTTATACTTTTCTTTCTGCCGTAACCTGTCCAATAGATTTTCCGCTCATCACAAATGACTGCTTATACATTTCGGAATCCAACGCCCCATTATCAAAACAACTCGACCATACTTGTTTTCTATTTTGAATACATACTATTGGGATCTGGTGCAATGGGCAGCCGTCAAGACAAAATTTTCGCTAATTAGAGTGCCACCGCAAAGCCAACGGATGTCATCTGAACCGCCAGCCCCTAAGATGGCCTAAAATAAAAGAGGAGTGCATTGGGGTGATTACCAGTTTATTGGTCCATACCATGTGTGGAAATTCAAATGGACGTGCATTCACACCGCCTATTCCAAACCCACCACCAGATTTCTTACTGGACCATTTTGATTTTGGAGTCGTAGTGGGAATGCTTGTCGTCCGATATTCTGAACATTCTAGAATACCAGAATAAATCATACTGATTATACCTACTTCGCGAGATATCTAATGTTTTCAAGAAAAATTCTTGGAATGGGTAAGTTGCTTGAAAGCACACTATAGATTTGTCAAGTATTGAAGTTCAACAAGTTGTTAGTACATAACACACCTACTCTGTTCAGCAATTGATATTCTCGGTTTGCGAAGGACGGTGTCGCAGCAAACTATAGGAACTTTTCCTATGAAGCTGCAAATAGTCGGTTTGCCTCCATTTTTAAGACTTGCGATAGCCGTGGGACACTCTTCAAGAATTTTGCACGTACCAGAATTCCCAGAAATGGATATACAAGCTTCATTTTTACCTGAAAAGAATGATGAGAATTGATCTGATATATTGTATTTGCTTTACTGCCCCACAGGCCTTATAAACTACATAAATATGGTGTTTGTAAAACGTACATACATATATGGGTTTGCTGTTAATAATCGTGTTAACTAATATAAAAATCAAGGAATAGTTAATACAAATGCTGGTTGGTGGAATATTTTGTAACAGATCAGTCGCTCCTAATCAATACATCAAAGTAGCAGAGTCTTTATTTCTGCAATAGTTTTATTTCCACGAAATTAATACATTGTTTCTTGAGGATCTTCAGTTTCATGTTGCCACCATAAATTATAGATGATGTTGCAGATTAATGGTGCACTTCAATCAGGATAAGCAAATCCTCATTTAAACTAACACGTTAACGCCCATCACATGCTTAATTGCCGAATTTATTATCTCGAGTCGTATGTGAAGATCGAAATGTTATATGAAGATTTACATTTGTTAAAGTTCCTACGCAGAACTATTCGTATGTCGAGGTACGAGTATATTTAAATCGCCAAATGGTAATGAGTAATGGCGTAATAGTTTGAAAATTACTCACCGTCATATTGAGCGTAAATTGTCACATAATTAATAATTGGTAAGATTAGCAATGAAAGTAGCAGACGCCGCATGTTCTCGAAGTGATGAAATTGTGTTTACCGCGTAACGACCGCGACGCTAATTATATTTGTGGCATTGTGAAGAATAACTGGTTTCGTATGCGGAGGCCCAGGGTCAAAATTTCCATATCTAACAGCAATATGTGATTAGATGATTTGAAACATATCCTAACGGTTCCGATTCTCCTAATTTTCTACAAACCCAAACTAATGGGTGTTGTAATTATTTATACAAACAAATAAATAAAATATTAAAATCAAAGGAATATTTCTACAACGAGAAACATTATATAAATCCCAATGTGTTAAAGGTGATTGTTGGGTAATATTAATGTCAAAAAGTGACACAACTGCACTATGGTTCGGTGTGCTACATCAGATTCCTGTAACCAGGCAACTTTTGGAAAATTATGATTTCTCAATGCACTAAAAAAGAGTTTTTTTATCTAGTAACATTGGTTCATCCCATTATCTACCACCGGTAGACTTGGAATATTATTTATTCCCTGAAAGCGTTGTGTCCTACATTACCGGCTGAGATAGAGAGGAGGATAATTTAATAAACAATCACACAAACACATTAAACAATCACAAATCAATACGAAATCTGCAAGTTCGCGTACGCTGCATACAAACCTTATAAGAAAAGAATTAATAGGAAAGGAAAACATGGTTATCATAACAATACATCTATTAAGGAATCTTTATTAACCTAATTAATTGAATTTATTTAATGTATTATTATTATTATTATTAAATACAACGCTTCAATTGTAATCTTCATGACTTAAAATATCATTTAATGAAATCATTTTTCTTTATGTTTACCGACATATCCTGGTTTCTGCATTTTAAACGTTTCTGTTTGATTCTCGCAATTTTCGGAGCCATTAAATCATTTTTATATATATTTTTATAATGACGTTATTCTCTTCGTGTTAATTACTACTGACAAATTGAACATAGTAAAATATAGTTATTATCCAACACGATATATTTTTCATAATCAAAATTTTAACAGGACCATATTACATTACATTACATTACATTTTTTATTATTACATTAAAACTTAGGCAATACCTATTACATTGGAGTTATAAAACTACAGGATACAATAGCTTGAAACAGCAGAACTAAATCAAAAAATACCCATACTACCTTAGCGGGTCAATTACATTAACAAACAATCTAGTTATCAACTTAAACAAACATTGTTGATTAAGATATGTATAACTCTAATACCTCAAAGTTATCAATTTCTTAAGCTACCGTTTCATAAATCAACAACAAATCTATTCTTAATTGTAATGATGAGGGGTCATCTTCGTTATACTACAATGAGACTATTCAGTATATTATATTCAATCTAATACACATTAAGCAAAACATGTATGGGTTGGAACCCAAATTCTACCTGCATATTATAAAAGGAAGGCAATGAGTTACATACACAGTTGGTTAACTGTAAGGAATATAGTTGAATATAGAATTTATCGGAGAACAGACGTGTTTGATTTTACACTATATAAAATTAATTTAAATTAGGTTAGAACTAACTTTTAACTCTATAAGATAACTGTATTATGCTGTGAAATACTGCTCGAAACAACTTTTGTAGTGGTACAATGGTGTAATGGTAGATGTACAAATTGTGGTCGAAGAAATGAGGAAACCGTTCACATATGGTTTTTAGTTTATTTTGTATTTATTTTTTATTTACTTTATCCTATTACTTCTTACTATGCCGCAAGGAAAAACGAGCAGTTTTCTATATATTATGTTCACTAAATTAGAAGTTCAAAGAAGAACTATTCCTCGTGCTATTGTGGCCACACTATGCTTTCTATCCATGGAACATAGTAAGACACTCGTGTGTAGACAGACGGTAACAAACCGCACTTTGCTCCAAAGGAAGTAATCCCTACCACAAAGTATAAGTCAGATTCTTCAAGTTTGTACTGGAGAGGTCCACCGGAATCACCCTAAAACAGATATAATACGAATATACAGGTATGATTTATTAAAACCATATTACTTCTAGTTTTATTTTAGAACAAAAATAAAAGAAAATAAGAATATTCTTTCATTGCTGCTATTTCCAAGATAAGCATTTTTATAAAGATCAATTGATGGGAAACCTTTAAGGGAATATGGACCATCTAATTTGCAAGACAGGAGTTTTAGAACCTTACGATGCATTGGATTGTAGATGATCACACGCATAGATTGGATAATATATTTGGGGAACGTACTAAAATTTTGAAAGAACAAATGCCTGACATAGGGTTTTAATTAGACTAATACCCTTAAAGGGCTTTGAAACGCACATTACAAACACCATGTTACCAATCTATCACTGTCAGATTGCAGCACTAAGGAACTAAGGAACTAAAAGGGACAGACGATTGACATCTGATTAACGTTTCTTACATCGTCGGCATAAGCTAGGACTGAGAACACGAATCGAAGTGATAAATAGAAAGATTGAATAAAAGGGGACCTAAGTTTGTACGTTGAGGGACCCCAGAATTAGGAAAAAAAACCATAAGAGGGAAATCCATTGTATAGCACATAGCATGTTTCCGAAAGTTTGATAACCTACGGAACAAAGAAAAAAGAGGATTTGATGATCCATTTCATGACTTTATTTTTATTTTAATTTATAACTTTATGACTGTGTCCTTTTTTGTACAATTTATTCACGTTTCAAGTTAAGCGATAATATTCTTAGTGTCTCTGAGTTTACCAGTAGTTCAATGCACAAGATGGAAAAAAATGCCAAATAAACTATTAGTACCAAAGTGTGTACCAGAAGGCATAAGTGAAAAAGTAGTAGCCAGAAAAAAATAGCACGAACCAAAAACCATAACAATCTAGTATCATGTGCTGTTCCAATACGTCCTTTTCTTATTGTATCTACGAATTAAGTTGTATTAATTTTCAGGAATATTTTGTCTTTTGCATATTACAACTGCAATAGCTTTATTGTTCAACGATTTACAATTACAGGACAAACAAATAATATGCAAGTACGTACGAAGTCTTCGTAATGCAGAGTTGGTTAATATGCTGGGCAAAACTTGAGCGACTATCAAATATAACCCCAAGATCGCGGAGTTCGTCAACTCTTGTAAGGATGTGATTATTGAGTATGACGTAGAAATGGAATCAGTTTTTCCTTGTAAATGACATTAATCAACATTTATGTACATTTACCCATAGCTTCGGTTGGCCAGATAAAACCGTAGAAATTGTATAAAAAATTACACAGTCATAAAGATAATTGAAAAAGCTTTTCAATAATGGGCCAGCTTCCCCCAACAGTTGGAAAGAATCAAAATAGAAACAAAATCGACATTTTCTTGGATGGTTGTTTAGCAGTATATTTGGAATTCTTTGGAAAATGTAAAATTTCCCTAGTCCAAGGGAAATTTTACATTTTTTAAGCTTTTCAATAACTAATCCTTCCCTATCTCTTTAACTTAAACTTGTTCCTTTTTTGTACCTGACAAGTGTCTCCCTTATGTTGGTAGTCTCTCGCGCAAAATTGCTGCTCGTCCTTGAGCCCTTGCTCTAATCTCAATTCAGGTTGGTAAGAGTTAATGCAACGCTGGAACGGAACGTAAGTCATTTTAATCTTCCGCAGTGCCATACTGAAGTTACCGCCATCGCGAGTCGCACCCCAACCTGTAGCTATAAATGGGCGAGCACCGATCTTTTTATCGACCTGCAGGCAGGCGGGTTTCACAAACTCGTGAAAGTCCACCTCCTTTTCAAGTTCTAATAGGGCTATGTCATTGTACCTGCGCTTAGGTGTGTAGTCAGGATGTTGAAATGTGTTTCTGATCTTAATACGTAGTCCAGCGTCACCCAAATAGTCTATGCGATTAGAACCCAGTTGCACGTAAGCTTCGTTATATCTAAAATTGAGATTAACAATTAAATGTTTTATGACTAGGGGGAAATTATCTATTTTAATATATCGGGTATTCAGATAGAACTCAAAGCCATATGACCAGGGTAATGCGGCTTGCTAATGATGGTAGCGATATTAGCAGATTAGTGATTGCCAAAAATCAATAACTTAAAGAATAATAATTTCGGTAATGATATCAAAAACCCAGTCTATTAACGTACGAGGTGTGTAAATTAAGTAATGCAACTGACAACGTAGCGTTTGATATGGCAACACGGGAAGCACGGAACATGGAGGGGCCACAAGTGGACATTATAATACGCGTTCAGTGCAAGTTAGAACTCGATCAAGTTATTTGGTTGTCCTTTGCCGTTTTTCCCGTGAATTCGGTTTTCGTAGTGCGTTCTACAAATGAAAGACATTGATTTCGAGCAAATCTATCAGGTTTTGCTTCAGACTTGGGCAAAGTGCAACAGAAACTTTTGCAAAACTTCAGCAGGCCTACAGGGGCAGTGTTTTGCCAAAAGCCCAGGTTTCTCGGTGGTTTAAGGCATTTTCAGAAAGAAGAGAGTCGATGGGAGATGAGTCACGCAGCGGAAGGCCTTCAACTGCAAGAAACGATAGCAATGTTGACCAAATCCAGATCGTCGGTTGACGGTCAGAATGATCGGGGAGTAGTTGAATTTACCTCACACCACCGTTCATAAAGTTTTGACCAATAAATACGGAATGAGGAAGATCTGCTCGAAAATGGTTCCAAAAAACCTTTCGCAGGAACAAAGGGACATCAGAAGAGAAAGGTGCCTTGACTATTTCGAATCGATTGAAAATAATGAAATTTTTTTGGATCGTATCATTACTGGTGATGAGAGTTGGGAAATAAAACGCCAGAGCATGGAACGGCACACTTCAGGCTCTCCAAAGCCCAAGAAAGCAAGAATGAACAAATCAAAGATCAATAGCATGCTGATTTGTTTTTTTGATAGCCAGGGAATCGTTCACAAAGAGTTCGTACCTCAAGGTCAGACAGTTAATCAACATTTTTACCGAGAGACCAAACATCAAGAACGATTGGATCCTGCATCATGACAATGCGCCTTGTCACACAGCAATTTCCATAAACGGTTTTTGCTATTAAAACTATTTCTGTGACTCCTCAGCCTCCTTATTCACCTAACTTTAGTCGTTGTGACTTTTTGCTCTTCCCAAGATTGAAAATTCATCTGAAGGGACATCATTTTGGGACACCCAAAAACATTCAAACGGCTGTAACCGTCTCCAACGTTGTGTGGCTTCCCAAGGGAGTTATTTTGAGCGATACAACGTACAATTGTAATTATATTCAAATAAAAATATTTAATAATATCAGTCTCATTACTTAACTTACACATCTCGTATTTTAGGCACATTTGAAATTAGTTATCATACTTCTTAAGGCCGCGCCACACATTCGGCATTCACCGAATCCCGAATGTTTGTTATTTGCGATTCCCAAACCCACTTCCACACATATGCTACTATTTCCGAGCATCAGTTCGGGGCGGGAAAGATTAAATGTTGGTGGGAAATTTTATTGCGCCGTTAATTTAATAAAAAATACCTTAAATGTGTGGTGAACACAAAAATTGCCAATTCGACTGATAATGATGTAATTATAGCTATAAAAGAACCTTTTGCTTTCGCTTAGAATCACAACGAATGTGTGAACGACTACACAAAACTCTGCTTGGTTGCATAGTCAAAAGAGGTCTCGTGGTCTTGAGTTCTATCTGCAGATCGTGTACTTTTTGCATCGCAGACAATGGGCGGCCGTTAAGACGAAATTCTCGCTAATGAGGGTACCGCCGCATTTCCATTTGATATTATTTTCGCTTCCGAAACCCAAGACAGCCTAAATAAAAGCGTAACAATTGTGATAGCAGTTGTACCCGTTATTTCGTTGAAAAGTGTTACCATATGTGGAAATTCCTGAGGAAAAGAAATTTCGCCGTTTAGAATAAACCCTGCCAAAAGATAAGAAGAATCTCTTATATCTAAGAAAATGTGATAAATATGGTCTCACCAGTTGTTGCAGTTATTGTGTATTCCGAGCATTCTGGAAAGGAAGAAAGGCTGTATTAGATTCTTGGATGTGAAACCAAATAATATACAACTTATTATTATATGTGGCGCATTAGTGTGGCAAAGCTCGATATCCGTTATCACAAAAAATGTTATTTACGGAAATTGTAGACAGTATTAGACATAACATTTTAAAATTGTTTTCATATATACGGAGTGTTTCATATCACCAGGGTTAACCAAGCATACGTTTTCTTAAACATCCTGTATATTATTTCGGATTTGGATTAAGCTCATCACTTGCAATGTTCAATTCCACTGAATTATACAGCGTGTTTCAGACGTTATGATGAGTTTTAAATGAAAATCACTGTGAGTTCAAGGTCCTGTATACTGCGAACGACACAGTCTGATTTTTTTTACTTGCATAGATTTTTGATATTCGGCCAGTTTTGTGGCAAAATGACATTTTTTTTAAAAATTGTCAAAACTGAATACAGGCCGAGTGAAAACTCAAGTACTTTATTTTTTCAATTACTTTAAATGGATCAGCCTGTATTTTATATTATTAAAAAAAGAATAGTTTAGCCAGTCGTACACCTGCTATGGTGGTGTATTGTTGTCTGTACGAGACAGGTGTTAAGACGTTCCGAAACTTGTGAGGACACTGGAGAAGCTCAGTTCAAACATTTACTTGGATAATTAGTCTTGTAAAGTATCATTTTAATAAGTTAGGGCCATGATAAACTTAAGTTACAGAAAATAGTTTTTTGCTAGCATTTCGTAGATCTACAGTTCTCGAATCCATACATGCAATCTTTATTACCGATGGTGTCCAAATGTAAAAATAAATCAGTATACCCTTATTATTATTATTTACAAGTGTGTCTTATCTATTCGCTTAACGATTATTCGGATTTTCAAACGAAAAATCTTCGTTAATGATAAGTTTTTAAAACTGGGTCATAATGCATGTGTACATCTGGCTACTACCCCAAACTTTTTCAACGGAGTTATACTCAAATAAATACTCAAATTAGAAAATTTGAGTATATTTTTTCTTTTCTGCGTGGATAAAAATTTTTACCGAAGAACTTCATATACCTTTTCATTGATTTTTTTTACTAACTACGCGACATAAGTGTATTTTTATTACTCATTGTATTTTATCTAAGGTGAAAATGACCCTAACTACGTGTTAGGCATTTACACTTTTGTAATGACATCATTAAAGTTTAATATTAACACTAATCGAAACACACACAACTTGTCAAATAGGTATGTAACGAATAGTGCCTGGTAATACATGGTGCAATTGCTATTAATGCTTTGTAAAAGAAGATTTATTGCTTCGCGAACAAAACAGTTTCTTTGGCATTTTCAAGAGAATAACATAGTTTTATAGGGTTAATTAAAAATCATTTAGTGGAAGATATCAATATCTTTATTTTTGGTTTGATTGATTGATTACCTAATACATTTTCCATGTTTCTGTTTTGTTTGATACGAGTGAAATGCTGTCGATATTCACTATATTTTAAGTTAGAGTTAAGTATATTAATTCAATAGCAAAATAGTAAAAAGCGTCCACGCATTTTCGGGAATAGTTTACGATTTTGATGTATTTTTCATTTAAAAAAATTAAACAAACTGTTCGGATTACTCCCCCCGCACAAAGTATTAATTAATTCGGAACGACACGTGTTTCGGGAATACGTGGATTCCCATTATCAAGTCGAATAACCGAATGAGCGCGAAAATAACTTAAACTAGAAACATGCACTCCTCCTTCTTTTCCCTTCATTCCCTCTACCTATCCCTGACATGTGTACAAACTTCTCCCACACCCCGGACGCAAAAATTCTTAGAAGGACCACCCGAGTGTTCTCAGATGTACGCCTTTATTACTCCAATAAATCCATTAGTACGGAAAATGACAGGCGCGCTTCTTCTCGATTAAGAAGTTTTTATTCTTTTTAATATAAATGGATTCATAAGCATCTAGCTCGCGCGTCGCTGTTACCGATTTCATTATTTTTAAATTATCTATATTTATATTATGTCCGATTATTTTTTCCATATATTCCGCAACGCCAGATATGTCTGTGCAAGTTTCTATCTGATTGGGGCGACATAGGCGGTGTGTCCCGCAAACGTGCCCTAGTAACCGGATATCCCTCGTAATTCTATAACTAAAACAATGTTTTGTTTCATGCAATCAACTATATTATTATCTTTAAGCCGCTATAATTTTGAATCCTATTATTTTATACCATAAATGGGGAAAATATTTCTATTACTTTTCTAGGTTTCAACGCAATAGATTTTTTTTAGAAAGAATAAATTTTTTCCTAAAATATAAAAATATTTTTTTCTTCATGTATTTCAGCAAATGCATGCACATGATGCCTGCGATATTGTTTGCGCCATATGAAAAAAACTTCCAACTTTGATTTCTTCAAAAATCTAAATTCCTCCCCTAAAAGTTGATGCATGTTTAAAAACCCAAAACGCATTGTTCGGATTCTGCGGAGCGATTTTTGGTATTAGAGAAAATTGCATTTATTAAAACGTCAAAATCTGAGAAGAAATTATAATTTTAAAATGGGAATCAAATGCGATGCCAATTATGAAATCAAATGAGTTTTCTTAGCGAATGCTCAAAAAATTGATATCTTTCAAATTTCAGTTTTCCCTCTCAAACGTGTGATTTTGAGTTTTAATTATTTCAAATCTAAGCAAACCAACTGTTTATTTATTTTCGTCTTAAAAAATGAAATAAACTAGTACAACTTAACACTACAAAAGAAATTTACTTTGAAAATAAATTTTGTGATGTTATGTTCTTGGTGCAAAGCCTGTTTGTCAGGAGGAAACCACATTTTAAGGTTCAGCTTGTTTTCTAATTTCCTCAAAATAAATGTAACTTAACAATTAATGTGAATAAATACAAAAAAAAATGTAATTTTCCGTTCAATAATATTTTATACTATATTCGTAGATAGTTTCCATGGATATTGCTTAGAAGCCGAATACCTGTTTTATGTTTGACAGTTCAAATATTAATTCAGTCGCATCCAATATCAGTATCTTCACAATAGAACGTGAATTGGGTTGAAAGTGAGAAAATTGAAATTGTTTTGATTGTAGAGAGGCAGGTTAAAACCTGCCTCTCTACAATCAAAACAATTTAATTAATTTTTAATCATCGATATCCTGAAAATTTCATCCACACAAGCGTTTGAAGATGAATTTAAACGTACGGAAACTATTGTAAATAAATATAAACATTCACATGATCGCTGGATCACTGACGAAGAACACCACCTCCAAATTTTGAAAACAGTTATGCGGAGACTTAAATGTACTGTATCACAAATTGAACTAAATAGCGGTATTTCTGGCGTTTCTATAAGAAGGGTTCTAAAGAACAAGCCCTACAAACCGAAATTTATTCACACTTTGCAAGAATTGGCCTACCACTATCGTCTAGGATGCTGTTTTTGGTTTCTAGGAAAATTCGAAAAACAACGATCATTTGCGAAGTAGTTTTTTTTTTACTTTTTCCTCCAATGGAGTTGCAATTTCGCAGAATTGCCGTTGGTGGGTCGATAAGAAACCACATCTTAAAATGGAATTACCTAATCAATGCTATTTTTCTTCCTGCATTCTAAGCTTATTATTTAAAACAAACATCGTAACATTATACTACATATACTCCTGTTCATCACGACGCGCAACGTGCTTCCCGTCCTCTGTCCTCGTCGCGGGATGATGATGAGGCTTGATTGTCTCGTCCCGGACTAGCGGTATTGAGGGCGCTTGGGTTTTTGAATTTTTTTTTATTACAACTGATGCTGGTATATCATATTCCTAATAATTTGTTTGAATATTTTGTGATTCAGCTGTTTTGTTTCTTTTGGTAGTTTGTTGTACTGGGCTATTGTTTCTGGTGTAGGTATTTTGTCATATGTTTTACTTATAGGTTTTTCTGCTCGTATGTGAGAGTGTCTTCTAGTGTTGTGTCTATGTATTTTTTTGCTATTTATTAATATACTGTTTGTTTTTATTAATTGGTTTTTTATTTTGTGTATTAGTGTTAAGTTCTTTAATTTAATCATTTGTTCTATATTT
>JARFOC010041690.1:0-23563 GCA_031763485.1 Osmoderma eremita | reverse complement strand
CGGATCGAAATATACATACATAGATATGTAAATATTGAGAGTACAGCTGACAGTAACATACTATAGTGCAAAGTTATGGAAACCTAATAATCTAAAGAAAACTGCTTTTTTAAACTCCTACACAAACGTAGCAGCAGCAGATTGTAGCTGCCACGCGAACAAGGCGGATTTACCCATCACTACTTATTACTATGCACTTTCTAGACATAATCCGATCAAAGAAACACATCATGAGGGGAAGTTAATTTATAATGTTATCTCTAATACCAGGCTGAGAGTATAAAAAAGGTACGATAAATATAGTTTCCATTCATTCCCACATTTTCTAAGAATTGATTCACATGCCAGGGATGTTTTTTTTTAATATCATAATTCATGGTGAATTGCATACATCTACAGTGTCAATATGTAACCCAGTACAAGATATAAAATAAATAAATATCATATAATAGGAGGCACATATATGAGTTTGAGTTCCTAATTAATAAATAAGTAAATACAATAACTATAGGACGACTGAAGGTAAGGTTCTTGGAATTTCAAAAAGATAAAGATTTAACTTTTCTTGTAAACAGAAAAATATTTGAAAACACAGTCTTTGCGACAACTGTTAACGACAACATCTGCGCCAAATGCCGATGGACTGCGTGCTTCTTATAACATTTCTTTACTAATTGCAAAGTCCATACAGCTCCATATGTGGAGATCTTATTCTACCACCTGTAAGTGAGGTATTACGCACCGGCCTGCATAAACCAGCTCCAATATTATAAGAAGAATTCCACTGAGCAATAATAGAATACAAAGAAGGATTGACGAAATTGTCGTACGTCATTTTATCTAGATGACTAGATTCGTAGCTATTTTCAGTCACCACTATCCCCATAACTTAATAAATCGCGATCGTGGAAATATTCAAATATAGTTTTAATACATGAGAGCTTGCCGTAATATGCAGTTACATTGTTAGAAAACCTGGAAAATAACAACTTGCTAAGAACTAAGGAATCAATTTCAAACGAATGATGGTTATGTTTGGTCAGAGTTTGATATAATTTGTTTTGTTTGGAAAAAAAAACATATCAGATTGCCATACCTACTGGGCTTTGTGACGACATACTAACGGGGTCAATAGTTTTAGAATAGGTACATATTAAACTTCAAAACATATTTACCATAAATCATGTTTCTGAGCTCGTCGAGTTTTTGTATTCTCACATCTGGTAATTCGCCCAGCTCCTTCAAGGCCCAATCCACGTATTGCTGTGGTGGTTCTCCCAAATCCAATTCAACCTTGACCCCCTCATCTGGCATAACGACGTCTGAAATAAGTGTTATTGATTGATGAAGTGATAATTATACATGTTATATATACATGTTTACGGTCTTGTGATTTTATTTTCAAGAGCTGATTAAACATCTTCAAATAAGGCCATTAACGTAAAAATATCTTAACAATAATAAGAGAGATATTAATGTTTACAAAAATTGTAGTTTTTATTTCTTTTATATTTAAATCGTGATTACGCATATTAATTAATAGTATTTCGGCCGTATTCATAAAGATTTACTAAAACAGGTTTTAAGCGTGTATTAGTTAAAACACTTTTTAAGCTTAAACAGTATTGTAAGTTTAGGGTAATTCATAAGCGATTTGTAAGGGTTGTGTAACTAAAATAGGGATTGTAAACAGTTTATTTGACATAACAGGGGATTTAATACATTTGTATTGCATTCCTGTGCCGAGAAGATGATTCAGGTGATTCCGAGTAAGTTTGAATAGTTGTATCGTGCTGTTTCACATCATTCTTTGTGTTCGCGTTACATTATAGTTTATATTAGGATTAAGGATTACCTGTATTGTATATTATATTATTTAATATTTCATCTCTGTAAATAGAAAGCACAATAACTATATTTTGCATCTCTAGTACCAAGAAGGCAGGAAACTTAGGATTAGTGTATAAACATTTAAATATTATTTAATTCTAAACCTTAATCATTAGTACTTCCTATTATGAAATTCTAAGAATTATAAGTATTAACACATTATATCAATTAATATTAAGGGAAATTTAGTTCTCGGAAATTTGTGTCTATCACCGTATTGTTAACACATTAACATAATTACTTGCCCGGTTACCTATCAAGGGTATAAATTGTATTCGTATTTCCATAGATCCATACATAAGTTCCACCCAAGAGAACGATACGGTTCTCACATTCAATCATAGTAAAAATAGTATACATATCTTCTCGAACTTGTTCAACAATATATCATATACTTAGTTCCAATATTAAAGCGATATTTTTTTCCTGAATTCAATATCAGGAAGCACAAAGGGGTCCATGCGTGGTTTATAAACCTTACGTCTCCTGTCACGAAGCTTCTGTATTTCCGCAATTCTAGGTACAGCATTTATGGCTGTTATTACTTTCATTTTGCAACTTAAATTTATGAATTATTAACACTCCGGCACACTATTTAAACTGCAAGTCAAACTGAACATAACCTTACTTTATCATACACAAATTAAAACAATCCTTGACAATAATCGGCGGGTCGGGAGCACTCGGAACGCTAAAATTGGTTTAAAAATGATTTAAAGTAGGGTTTACCCTCTTGTAAAATATACGCATTTACAACAGCGTTATAACAGCTTTGTAACACTATTATACGTTTATGAATGATGTTTTTTTCGCCACAAGGTTACAAATGCTTTATAAGGCATTTGTAACTTTTTATGAATAAGACCGTTTAAGTTTTCGCCGTATTGTTGAACGTAGTCTTGCTCGACGTATCCATGAATTGGCATAATTTACTAGGCCTTGGTCTTGCCGTCGAATTGTCGCCGCAGCTGCCGCAACGCGGTTATAAAGATCATCTAAATCAATTATGTCGTTGGTATTCCTAACGCCCCATAAGTAGAAATCAAAGTCGGGTGACCGAAGAGGTCATGGCATAGGACCACCTCAACCAATCCACTTATTTTCAAACACATTATGTAAATGTTGGTGAACTAAATGGTGAAAATGTGGCGGTGCGCCATCGTGAAGAAACCACATTTGTCGACGTACATTCAAAGGAACTTCTTCCAATAGTTGCATCAAATGATTTTGCAAAAACAAGAGATAATCATATCCATTCATTCGATTTGACAACACAAATGGGCCAATAAGTTGTGCGTTGACCACTCCAGTCCAAAGGTTTATCGAAAATCTATGCTGGAAATGATTACGACGAACAGCATGTGGATTTTCCACAGCCCAAATATGAGTATTACGACAGTTATTTATGCCGTTACGTGTAAAGGTTGCTTCATTAGTCGCCAATACAAAGGAAGAAAAGTTTGGAATTTCTACATGTTTTGTGGAAACCATGGGCAAAACTATAAGGGATGATCTTCAAGTTGTAAAGCCTGTACTTTGTGTACATGGAAAGGATACAATTGATTCTCGTGCAGTGTTCACCAGACAATTCGATTTGATACATTTACTTGACGAGATATTTTTCGAGTACCTACTACTAGAAGGATCTTCTTCGACAAGATTTAGGACTTCTTCTTCGGTATCCAAATTCGTTGGTGTCAGCCAAGACCACCATCTCGACCTTGACGTGTTTGTACTACACCAGTTTCTCGTGCACGAATTACTAGAGCAGTGAATTGTTATGGAATAGGTGTTGGCCTGTTAGGAAACCGCTCAGCGTACAATCGACTTGCAACAGCTGAATTCTGGCGTACTTCACCATAAATTAACAGCATGTTAACGTATTCACTGTTGGAGCGATGGATCATTTTTACTTACTTTATTAGGATATATTCGGAAAATTTTACCTCAAATCAGCAATGCAGTGGCAGGTGGGAAAAGTTACAGACATCAGCCTACTGAGTAAAAAATTCTCTAGTAACCTATCGTTTACATTTACTTTGCACAAATTGTTGACCAATCGTTTTAGGGTAAAAACCTTTTTTTATGGTGGTTAATCACCACTAAAAAATAAAATAAAACTACAATTTTTTGTAACATCAATGTCTCTCTTATGATGCAACTTTGTTAAGATATTTTTACATTAATGACTGTATTTTAAGATGTTTAATCACCCCTTTAAAAATAAAATCACAAAACCGTAAACACTCTGTATATAACCAGTGATGGTGTTTAATAAATACACATCAGCATGTATATTTATTTTCCATGTTCTTTATGGATGTTTACTTATTTAGAAACAAGTAATTTAACATGTAATATGTTTTGTTTGGATTTGTTTAAATAACACTCGCACAGCACATCTGTGTGAGATTGTGAAAAACAAAGCATTGTTAATTATCATTAACTGACATTGGATTCAATTCACAGGATGATATTATTTTCAAATCATAAATTATTGTCTACTAATAAGTAATTTTCTCAAATCAATAATTTATTATTGTTCTTTTTTTACTAGTTACGTGCTGACATGTGATATAATATTTTCTGTAAAGCTAAAATTACAAATATAAACTTATTATCATTATATTACTATTATTATTACAGGTTTTCGCTGATTATTTTTAATATTTTTTTATTCTCTATACAATTTTGCATCACCTTGTAAATTGTCTCAAACGAAAAGTAATAATGATTTCAAATTCCGGTGACATCAAACAATATTTAGCATAAATATGTTGCAGTGTTAAAACATTAAATAATCAAATAACTCTTTGTTATTGTATATTTTAACGCGTAGGTCGCGTCGAGGTCAATGACAGGTATCATAAACACACTGTAACGGATTGCTCCACAACTCACAATAGATTGGGCGACTTCTTAAATTCATCGATAGATCCATCCATTATACTTTGCCACTGTTTATTACATTAGTTAAACAATAACAAGGTATAATCTATGGGCCGATTGATGGATTTACGAACTCCCCCTATAATTTTATTCGAGACACGTCAACCGCGTTACCGAATTAACATAAATATAACTGTAATTTCTCCCTGCCTCTATTTCCTTCTGACTATCCATAAAATATGCGCAACGGCTCACACACACCCAAACGCAAAATTTCTAGATGAGGGATAGATCGACGGAATTAATCAATCAATCTATTATCAGGTGAGGAGTGATGCGATACAGTGTGTTTATTATCCTCCCAAGAGTCCTTGCAACCTTTACCAGTACAGGTGTGGAAAATTTAAGTAACCTTGCCCTGGTTCATTTTTCATTTGTACTCGTATTGTTGAGAGATGGTATTTGCCGACGGAGCAGTTACATTTGTACATACTATCTGTTTGCACGTCGGAATAAATATTACGCTTCCCAGAAAATAAATTGAAAACCCAGCCTGTTCTATTAAAACTTGTTACCTCGTCCAGTATTTATTTTATTTTTTAAAGCTGTGTTAAACATACAGATAAACGTACATATTATGCTTCTTTTAGTCTGGTTTTGTTGTTCTGACTCACACTCTAATTTAATATACATATATACATATGTATGCTGTTTGTGCAACTATATTCTATAAATATATTATGGTGATTCAAATTGATATATGTATCTTCAACCTGTCATTTGCACAAGTAATTCTAAAGTTTACTGTGTTTCACACTAAAGTTAATGTATGCCAAGTCACGCCAAGGTAATACACATTAGAATGTATACAGATTTACAAAATACCAGCAAAAACTTGTTTGAAGAAAATATCATATGTAATTATTTTGTGATAATATCTTTGAATATAGTATTTACCAAGTGTGGTAAAGATATTTAAGAAGCCGACAGCTCCGCCATTTAAAATGCAGTACAATGCAGTGCAAAATTTATGTATTGGCACTCATCCTTTATAATTATGCTCTAATCTTGCAGAAATCCATCTATTGAATAGGAAGTATTTGGAACGAGTAAGTATAAACAAACTGTTCGCATTACTCCTCCCGCTCAAAGTATTAATTAATTCGGGACGACACGTGTTTCGGGAATACGTGGATTTCCCTTATCAAGTCGAAGAACCGAATGGAATCTGTTAATGAGCATTTTACCGACCGGTTTTACTGCATTGCGGTTTTGACAAAGTGTTAATATAGTTAAAAAAAATTTAAAACAAATTATCTTACGACATCCATGTTATGCAAATAAACAAACATTCAGACCTTTGATGACAGTCATTCCAACTCCTGTTTTACTAAAAAAAAACAATAAAAAGCCACCCGATGCAATATCGAGTAATATATTTCTCGCAGTTAAACAACCGACTTTTGACATTTCGTCGTTTGATGACATGGTTGCCATGCATTGCAAAGCGTACATAGCATATGATTTGATAGATATATGGGTAGGTTATGGCTGAAAAAATACCAAAACTATCAATACTTAATAGAACGTCAAAATGACAAATGTCAAATAAGTGCCTTGACAACTTACCTTATCTTTGCAGCTGGCAACGCTCTAATTGAAGAAATCCTATGCGGACGAAATGTCACTATAAATTGAGCATACTATACATTTGTGTTCGGTTGCGTTTTATGATTTTAACATTATCCCTGTGAAAAGTCGGCTGTTTTGTTGCGGGAACTATAGTAGTACTCGACATTAATAAAAGAAATTGCAACATGATTATGACGGACGAATATCATTTACAAACCACCGACATCATAATTGTGTGAGAAAGCATTTGCGTCATGTGACTTCATTTCATTGGTGTATAATACCAGGATCTTATTAAGTTTAACTGCCCAGTATGGGGTGTTAATGTTGAAGTAGAATGTATGCATCTTTATATAAAGTATTCAATATTCAAAGATGAGATGATACATTAGCAGAATTCAGCTTTTAATAGAACGGATATATGTAGATTCTAATATGAAACAAAGAAGACCATAACATAACTACAAGGCATTGTCCTATTTTGTTTTGTAGTCAAACTAAAACTAGCTCTGTTTGAATAATTAATGATTCTTAAACACAACAAAATTTCTTTAAACGTTACTGTTAGCAGGTGTGGTGATCAGTGGCGGCTGATTCTGACGTTACGGATGGGCATTGGTTGAAATAGTACTAATTCGATACCGAATAGCCAGCGTAATATAGTTTTATTATTTGCACTTTATCTTCAACAGTATAGTAGTCCATTGCTCAGATGGCTCTAGCGACTCCCTTAAGGAATTTGATTAATCTTTCTATAGCAACCAGTGTCTTTCCGACCCACTCGATGTATGCTGGAATTGTTCCCGTATTCAAAATGGGAGCTAAGCGTCTGTTGTCCAAAATCGACCAATCGCAATTCTTTCGAGCTTTACAAAAGTTTTTGGGCATCATATATACGACTGTATTTTTAATAACACTTGCTACTACATTTCACCTTATAAAAATGTTTTCTTTGCGGGACGGTCTACTGTTACCATCCTTATCAGATTTCTACAGAATATATGTCAGATTGATCAGGTCGATACAATTTACACCAACTTCTCCCGGGCATTTGATCGGGTAGAATATTGCTGAATAAATTATATTCCTTTGGCTTGGCTCCCTGCTTTCTGCTACTCATGTCATCATATTTGTCAGATCGACTAAACTCCGTGTTTTATAATGGTTTTAAGTCTAATGAGTTTTGGTCCACTTCTGGTGTTCCGCAGGGATCAAATCTAGCACCTTTACTATTCATATTGTTTATAAATGATTTACTAACCTCTCTTCCATGACGTGCTCTGGGTTATGCCGATGACCTTAGAGTATTCACTAGCATTGACAACGGCCACGATGTTTCACTAATTCAAGGAGGTCTTCAAGTTATTGCGGACTCGTCTAATGAGAATAATTTGTCGTTAAATGTTAATAAGTGTTTCGTTATGTCCTTTAGTCGTAAAACCAGACCCCTTCCATCTACCTACGCATTGAATGGTCGTATCATCAAATATCTGGGCGTTACTTTTGATACTCATCTAACGTTCAATATTCACGTGCAAAACATTTGTAACTCTGCTTCTAGGACACTGGGATTTCTTACTCGATCTTGTAAAGCTCTTCACAACCCAGATGTCATATATTTTGCTTTTGTAGTAAGTGGGCTAGAATACGCATCCGTTGTGTGGTATCCCTTTTACAACACACAAAGGTCTCAAGCTGAAAGGGTTCAGCGTCTTTTCTGAATGTATCTGAGCTACAAAATCACCAGGAGTTATCCTGATTGGACAGTCGAGTATAATGCTTTATTGGAGACGCATGATTTACAATCACTGCAATAACGTAGATCCATACATAGCGCGAAGTTCTTGTATAAGGTTATTCATAATCTTATCGGCTGTCCGGATATATTATCAAAGGTACATTTCGATGCGCCAAGATTATCCACACGTGCTGTACCCACTTCTGTACACCTTTAGCTCATAAGGTACAAAACGCGAACGAAATCTATCGTGACATCTTTATCGGGATCTACGAAGGAAGATAATGTTAGACATCGCACTCTGGGAGATTTGCACCACACAGAACACACAGTGTTATTCAAGTGGTGTTCTGTGTGGTGCAAATCTCCCAGAGTGCGACGTCTAACATTATCTTCCTTCGTAGATTCTGCTGAGGATCTTTATCGGTGGTGAATATTAGTATTATTATCAGGGTTAATTATTTTATTCTGCAATTGTAATGTAATTATAATATGCGTAACTGTGTAATTTATATATCTGTTTGTACGTATTTCTGTATATTTTTGTATAATTTTGTCCTGATAAAAGGACAATAAATTTGTATTATATCCAGTATACCCAGGGTCAACATCCTACCCTCTACGGCGCACATGCGTATGTGAAGTGCAGCAATTCCCGTAACTCTTCTTTTTGCACCGAATCTACTCTAATTAATCGACCTCTCATACGTCTCTCTCAAGTTGTAGACGAATTCCTATTATCAAATAAAAGCCTTCCAAGCAATATATACTCCAACAATATCTGTAAATACCTATGCATTTGATGGAAGACATGACTATTAACGTATCTTCAAAAAAACATATAACAGCCCGCTTGCTAGATTGGAATAGGAGCAATAACTACATACTTATACGGAGAAAGCGGTTGTAGGCCATGCAAGTCGGAACACGGCTTTGAATTTATAGTTAATTCAAATTATCTAAGTTTTTTTTTCCGATTTCGCAATTATAATACCTAATTTTTAAGCAATTGAGAGTAAAGAATTAAAATAATAAAAACAAGGCTTATTCCGTTTCCTTCATAAATAATCATTACTATTTTTAGTTAAGTCAAGGTAATAAAATTAAATTTATGGTAATCATTAACGTTTACCATAGATTTCACATTAGATAACCCAGATTTAAAACTCTAATTTTGACTCGTTCTAATTGGCAAACTTATACGATGATTATATACTTTCAAAATGAAAAATTACAACACTGAATTTTTATACCAAGCAATCTATTGCCCTATATAACTACACTATATGCCATTCGAAATCTATTCTCAAATTTAATTCTAAAATTGAATAAATATCAATTTAATCATAATTCTTATGAATGAAATCTGTGTACCCAATCAAATATGGCAGAGTTTGCATTTAGTTGATCTAATAATAAACTGCAGCAAAAAAATATTTCTCTTTATATATTCGATGGTGCTGACCCTTACTTGGTGGTAATCCATTATGACTAAACAATAATAAAAATAACTTCCTATGTTTTTTACCACTTCTTTATTACTTAACCGTAACTATAGTTTAGACATTTTACCAAGACATTGTCAAGCGGTATACTACTTCATTACAAGAAAAATTCCTTATGTATACAGATAGCAGTAGGTTTAACAAATATTTATGGCTTTATGACTAAGAGGGTGCGTATGGACGAAACAGATGTAAAAATCTAGTCTACCCACTTTACCAGGGTAAATAACGGGGAATATATAAGATCTGTTTGGTCATTGAGCAAAGTATTATCGGAATTTTTGTGTGACTGTATTTCAAGCGCTTCTAGCATATTTAATTTTTTGCCTTTGTCGCAGAAATGTAAAATTTCTACGTTGTTTAATTCAGGTGGAAGATGTTTGTATTCTAACAAGTGGTTAGAAAAAGTAAATGCTCTATCTACCATTGATTTATAGGATCAATGGTACATAGAGCATTTACAATACCCATTTCGGATACCCATAGAGAAAATGAAGTCGCAACAATAATGAAAATAGCGTCAAACAACGGTTTCCCCAATCAAAATATCATTATTATTATAAATAAAAAACAAAGAAAAATGGCGTACTATAGTATTTACCGGAATATTAAAGATACAACAAATAATACACATATTAGCTTAAGATACTTCGCAATAGCATCGGAAGGAGTTGGCAATGTTCTCCGTAAGTGTAATTTTAGTGTTTAGTGAATTCTGAAATGTTTAACAGATATACGAAGCACTATTGGGCATTAGAAAATCTCAGATTTTGGAGAACGGTCTCATAGAACCAGTTATGTAT
This sequence comes from Osmoderma eremita, assembly GCA_031763485.1. Taxonomy (NCBI): domain Eukaryota; kingdom Metazoa; phylum Arthropoda; class Insecta; order Coleoptera; family Scarabaeidae; genus Osmoderma; species Osmoderma eremita. Next base: position 13,106 of record JARFOC010041690.1, on the reverse strand, counting down.
GAAGAAACATTATATGGGGAAAGATACTTAAACCTTCTTTACGCATACGTATCTAACTTCTTAGATAACAATATTCCATTAGTTCAACTACCGCATCTATGGTGGCAACAAAACGGTGCATCAGCTCACAATGCGGGAATTGTGAATTAAGAGTTTCCAAACCATTGGATTAGAAATAGTAGAGTTGTTAAAATTAATATTTGTAAAGATGATATCCCACAAAACATTGAAGAACTTCGAGGTAAACTCCAGAATGCCTTCGACATAATTCCTAGAAGAACCATACAAAAGGCAGTTCAAAATGCCGGAAACCGTGCGCGATTGTGTATTAATCAAAATGGCCAGTTATTTAAACATTTACTGTAATTGTTGGTTTATTGTTTTGTTTCCTATTATTACTGTTATTTTTGTTTTCATTTATTGTTACAAATCAGGTGCGAAGCTTACATAAACTTTGCAAGACACACCTCTAATTTACCATTTATTTATCATTTTAGTTCAAATTCCTGTTAACATAAACATTACGCGGCGTGTTAAGCAAAGTTGTAAATATCTTATACTCTTTATTGTTGTATTTCGTTCCATAAATAAAAAAATACTTAACATAACTCCTTTCTTTTCGTTCGTGTACGACATTTTTCTATTATTAACGAACGATAATTGAAACGTTTGACAGTTTTAAATTTCATGGCTACCTTATTTAGTATTAAAATGTGTTCTTGGTCAATAAAACCATAACATCAAAATTTTTTGTCAACATGTTATACATGATTGAAATCAGTAAAAAACCTCTCCAATATGGTGCCGGTAAGAAATGAGAAAGTTGATTATGGCCAGAAGGAATCGAAACGTCATATAAAAATTTTGAGTATACAAGTAGATAGAAGATCAAAAGTGACCTTGAGAATGTGTTTCTAGTTTTTGTCTGCAAGGCCGAATAGAAATGCTAGAGGTAAAAGAAGAAGAAGATGAGTTTTTTTCGTTATTTTTTTATCTCGAACGTCATTTGTCACAGGTTTATTTTTTCTTCGGGTTCGTAACAAACACAAAATTTAGCAACTTTGCCAAATTTAAACCTATCCTTTATCTCCGATAATAAGCGAGATCCATGGTGAGGGTCGAAAATCGATCAGCCTGTATATAAGAAAACAAAATTGTAATGAAGTAGTATACCGTTTGACAATGACTTGGTAAAAAGTCGAAACTATAGGTACAGTTACGTAATAAACAAGTGGTAAAAAAACATAGCAAGTTGTTTTTATTCTTGTTTAATCACTTCTCATTATAGTTATGATACAAAAATTAACGAACCAAACTTTATCCCACGAGCACTTAAATCACTACTACAATCATGCTTTTAATATGCATACCTCATTTCGTAGTAAAAAAACAAGTTTTAAAACTTACTACACTGTCGGCCACGTGCCTTTACTGAATCGCCTTTTCGAACGGAATATAGAAGTGTTAAATTCTTTACAAGTAGAGCATTAAACTTGTGCCAATACTTGCCTAACATTTGGTGGGTTTTTTTTTGCTTTCTGTTCCTTTCACACCGTAATTTGCCCAAAATGCCTACTCATGTAATTGCGCTTAGAAAACCTTGAAGAAATCTAAAAGCAGCTTGTTATGATATGGAATTAATTCACACTCTATTAATCGAAGTTACCTAGCATTTACTTTTTTTAATATAGACATACATAGTATCGCCATGATCTGGTTGATTGATTCGTATTTCCACCAAGTGCAGAATGCTCTTGTCGCTACTTTGCATTATATTGCTTTGTTAACCTGTCAGATTAGATTTTTGTAGATTATTCCCACAAATAATGTAAATAAAACACTTGAAACTGTATAAATCTTCACTATATTAAAAATAAAAGTAACTCTTCATTCATCCCATTGTTTTGGCGAAACAATTGTTACTTTTATTTTTAATATAGTGAAGATTTATACTGTTTCAAGTGTTTTATTTGCATAATATGGATCTTCATCAAGTAAACGACAAATCAATCCAATTCCCACAAATAATGTAAACACTTGAATCATTATTGAATGCATAGATAACAATATTCTTATGCAATAATTTTGCGTAAGAAACTTTGCATAAAATATGCTAATACCTGTAAAACAATCTACTTACTTTCGCTTGCTACGTGTGACATCTTCGTGTTTATTTACGTAATCAAAAACAAACGCACGACTGCGACACCAATACTACAAGCAAATGTAATCTAAAACCCTTGATTAGATACAACAAGACGTAGAAAAAACAAAGAAATGCGATTAGTTGCAACGATTAAAGTTCATCGCGAACAGTACCCTACTGGCACTAGCTGCATCGGCAATAAGTACTTGCTTCTCTAACGACCGGTGCATAAGACCTTGAGCACTGATTTTATTTCTTGGTTCTTGCATCACCATTATAAAAATTAACCGGCCGTTGCAGATGGATTAACAGCTCACCTCGACACTATCGCAACTCGAACAATTAAGCGCTAATTACCAAGGAAACCATTTCCTTTGGGGGAATTGTGAATGTTGTGTTCGTAATAATAACATTAGGTTTGATCCAAGTAATTTACAACTTAGTATATATATGTAGTATAAATAATTGAAAAAAAACAATGGAAACTGTAAAATTTCATTATTACAAAGAATATTGGCCCAAGTAGTAGGTCTTAAGAAGGCAATTTTGCAATTATGAAAGCAGTTCATTTAAATCATTTACAATGTGATATCTATCTGATATTCTTTACCAAAACGACTTGGAAATATATGAAAAATAAATCGTTTGTCTTTTTTTTTGATTGACGTATCCTGATCAAAGTATAGATCGTTATTTCTAAAGAACATCCGATTTGGCAATAGAAATACAACACTGCATGTTTTAAAAAAGGAGATTGAAACTATTTGAATAATCCTTATCTAAAACCAGTCAAATATCCAGGCAGAAACAAATCACCGTTCAATAATATTCACCGAATTTTGATATTTAAAGATATTTTTAGCTATTTCATTTTTTATTAATTTCACAAGGTTAAATGTAGGAGTATATTATATACGTGGTGACTAAGTTAAGTAATGAGACTGACAATGTAGCTTTTGATATAGCAACATATCAAAAGGGAAGCACGGGGCATGGAGGGGTGACAAATGGACATTGTAATACGCGTTCAGTGCAAGTTTGAACCCGATCAGGCCATTTGGTTGTCCGTTGTGTTTTTTTTCGTGAACTCGGTTTTCGTAGTGGGCTCTACAAATGAAAGACATTGATTTCGAGGTTTTGCTTCAGACTTGGGCAAAGTGCAACAGAAACTTTTGCAAATCTTCAACAGGCCTACGGAGACCGTGTTTTGTCAAAAGCCCAGGTTTTTCGGTGGTTTAAGGCATTTTAACAAGGAAGAGAGTCGATGGGACGCAGCGGAAGGCCTTCATTGCCGATGGCAATGTCAAAAAAATCCGCGATCTTGTGTGTGCACGCGGTCAGAATGATCGGGAAACAGTTGAATTTGTCTCACACCACCGTTCATCAAGTTTTGACCAATGAATTGAGAATGAGAAAGATCTGCTCGAAAATGGTTCCAAAAAACCTTTCGCAGGAATAAAAGGACATCAGGAGAGAAACGTGCTTTGGCCTTTTGAGAGCGACTGAAAATAATGAAATTTTTTTGGAACGTGTCATTACTGGTGATGAGAGTTGGGTGTTCGAGTATGACTCGGAAACGCAACGCCAGAGCATGAAATGGCACACTTCAGGCTCTCCAAAGTCCAACAAAGCAAGAATGATCAAATCAAAGATCAAGAGCATGCCGATTTGTTTCTTTGATAGCCACGGAACCGTTAACAAAGAGTTCGTGCCTCAAGATCAGACAGTTAATCAACATTTTTACCGAGAGGTTTTCGAAAGACTCCGAAAAAGGGGCATGCGTGTGAGACCAAACATCAAGAACGATTGGATCCTGCATCATGACAATGCACCTTCTCACACAGAAATTTCCATAAACGATTTTTGGCCAGTAAAAATATTTCTGTGGCCCCTCAGCCTCCTTATTCACCTGGCTTGAGTCCTTGTGACTTTTTCCTCTCCCCAAGATTAAAAATTCTGATGGGACATCATTTTGGGACACTCGAAAACATTCAAACGACTGTAGCCGACCAGGCGATTCCAATATCCGAGTTCCAGCGCTGCTATGAGGAATGGATTGACCGTATCCAACGCGTGTGGCTTCCGAAGGGAGTTATTTTGAGGGAGACAACGTTTAATTGTAATTGTATTCAAAGAAAAATGTTTAAAAATATCAGTCTCATCACTTAATTTACACACATCGTATTACATATGTATGCATATTGAAAAGTAAACTATGTAACAATTCTCTGAATTCACAATTAGTACACAAGTGCGAAAATCCTTAGAACAAGAGACCAAAAGTGGGCGCAAAGTTACTTGCACCTATACTCAATGTTGTTAAAAATTACGAAAACTATTAAAGTCTATATTTATGAATTTTTAAAAGGTTGTTTATATGTGTCCATTAATGTCAAAATTTTATGGTTATGCTAATAATGACATTATGTTATTATTGCCTATTAAATACAAGTGTTTTTTTTTATATATTTTGCCATAAATCAAATTGATGAAGGTGTATCGCTTTGCCAAAATTATAATTAAATAGTTTAAGCCGTGATGGTCAAAGAAAAAATTGGGAGATAACACCGTTTTCTTGGAAGACGATTACAAATAGTAATTTGAATTAACGGATGACCGTTTGGCAACATACATATTCTGCACACCCCTGAAAATAACTGGGTTCATCATTAATAATAACAATACAAACCATATATTATAAAATAAATTCGTATATAGCTGGTACTATAGTATCACACATATTTCACAAAGATGCTCAGTGTTATTCTATTGGTGATCTGGTGCAGAACATATCTTCCACGGTACCATATCTAACATTTTTTTTTAATCCGAATTAGAATTAAATTAACGAAACGCATTAATGTAAAATAACTTTGTTACAAGTTTTGTATCTTGCCTATACACAAAAAGGGTGATAAAATCAACTGCTCTAACTACAAGGGCATTGCGTTGCTGGATGTCACTTTCGTGGATTACCAGGCGGAATTCCGAAAAGCGAAGTCTACAACGGTTCAAATTTCCATGCTAAAACAAATACCAACAGCGTGCTATGAATATGAAATACCAGTACATATGCTGTTTGTGGTGTATGATTCATTGAATAGGGAAGGGTTGATTCAAGCACTGCATAGACTACAAATACCAGGCAAACTAACACCACTCACAGATATGACATTACAAAGGTGCAGGGGTGCTGTTAAAATTAACGGAAATATATCAAAAGAATTTGAAGTAAAGAATGGATGGAGACATGGGAATCCCCTGCTCGCGCCTGCTCTTCAAAATGCTATTAGAGGACGTAATCCGAGAGTGCGGATTCAACACTAAAAGAACCATCTTCACAAAAAGTCAACAATATTTAGCCTATGCTGGTGACATAGTACTGTTCAATAGGGCACATCTTATCATTATAAAGTCATTATGGTTTCATTTCATTCATCCTAAACACGGCAATAATATTGTTCATTAAAACTTGCTCACTGTAGATAGTATATACTTTCAAACTATACAACCATTAGAAAGTATCGTTTGTTCCAGTTTAATATAAAAACCAAAGGCAGGTGTTACAGTCTATAACTGCAGCCTGTACGCACTTCGCAACGGGAACTAACCTAATAATATTTTTATATATTTTCATCTAAATCAAAATGATTAATTAAATCCGCTTCCCAATAGAAATATTCTATTTATTCTGCTTATTATACGGGGTCTGGCAAAAGTATGGAATAGCGCCACTGTTTTTTTAAATACTTTTCTAATCTAAATTTTCTTCAAATAAAAGCTTTTTTTAAATTATGTTTTCCTATGTTTTAGTGGAGTTTTCCAGGCGTTCTCTTTTACGGTGTCGCTGTTACGGCAATCAACTTTTTTTTAAATAGTAACGTATGTTTTTTAAAGTATTTTCTGAATCAGTATATTTTTCTACGTGCAAATAGTTAGATTGTATGAGGGATCACATAATGACATTTCCGAGAAAAATCGAATTCTAGCGTGATAGTCAGTTATAACTAAATTGTCGTTACCTGTGCCTGTTGGCGATTTTCGATTGTTTATCATATGTTATGTTTTGATAATTAGCTTCGCGTTTGATAATTTTGTGTTAGTTACATTTGAGTGTGTGAAAAATGGTTTACCTAACAGAAGAGGATAAAATTCATATTCTTATCATGGTAGGTTATGGTGATCGAGAACGCACACAAAAAGAAGTATACATATTATTCAATAAGGTTAATATTAATTTCAAAAATACGCAGACACCAGAAGCGTAAAGGAAAAGCCATAGACGGGAAGACAGAAACTGCTGCTGGTGGTGAAGCTGCATTAAATATTTTGTTGGCGTGACTACAATATCTCTGTTCGTAGAGTGCTTAACCTTCTGGCGGGCGCGTGTGTGTACTAAGTACCCGCGCGTGGTTCTTATCGATGTTAAGCAAGTAAAAACTTACAAAAACACTTTCTGGTATAAATGTATTTTTTCAGTAGTATTTTGTCTATCACAGTCTGTTGTGTAGTTTAAATTTTGTAAAATACCTAACTTGTACCCGACGTTCTGTACACAGAATACACCAGGGGAATTTTTCTGGCAACAGGAATATATTAAAGTAAGTACGTACTTTCTCTTAGTATTAGTATCGTGTACACAAGTACAACGGATAGTAATCACGAAAATAGTAAAATGTTAACAACAACATTTTACTATTTTTCTGATTACTATCCGCAGAAACTGTAGATGCAAATCATACGAATTCTCTATTTTATTTTTTATTATTTACTAGGATGGATTAGACGAGAAACAGAAAATCCATTAAGAACGTTAACAGAATGGAACCCAGTAGAAGAAAGGCTTAAGGGAAAACCGAAAGCAATATGGAAAGATCAAGTGGAAAATGATATAACAACAATGGGAGTTAAAGAGTGGAGAAGGTCAATCACGGATAGGAGAGAGTGGAGAAAGATTGTAAGCAGAGCAATAGCACTACGAGATCTGTAGAAGAGAACTGCGGAAAATGTGGTACAATCCACTATGGAAATACGATTAAAAGAGTTCAGCAAAGAACAGCTACAATTCCTACGGGAATGTAAAGCTTTCATATATATATAATACTAGGATGGCCGACTGTAGTTCGTTGAAAGACAGACTTTTGGATTTTTTGCAAGGTGAACCAGAAGAAGGCATTGACGATATCTCTGGAGAAAAGGAGATTTTTTAAAGTTATGACGATACTGAATCAGAAGAAAGTGGTGCTGATACAGAGGAGCAGAATACAAGTGATGAAGATTTGTTTTTTGAACTTAATATACTGCGAAAATTGTAACAATAATTATTGTTCGAATTCGTAGGTTTAAAATAGCTAAATAGCGTCACACGTTGCAGTGGGAGAATAAATGAATAATTTGTCTCTCGCTAGCATCTTAATATTGATGCTAGTAAGAGACAAATTATTCATTTATTCTCCCACTGCAACGTGTGACGCTATTTAGCTATTTTAAATATATTTTAATATACATTATCGGTTATTTTGTGTGTTATTGTAAAAAATAATCAAGAATAAAGTATTTTATACGATGCATGTCGTTGCCGTAATATTTATTATACATATATGTGATTAATCCTTTCAACTTTTGGTTGCAAGTATGGTGTGTACTTTGTACACGGCGCGCCTGGTTATTTAATAAAAATAAGCGCGCCCGCCGGACGGTTAAAAGAGAAATATTTCATCCATACAAAGTTCAATTAGTCCAAGAACTCACGCCAGATGATTTCGATAGAAGGCTGCAATTTTGTGAAATCACGAGAGATGCGTTCCAACAAAATCCGGATTTCGAAAAACATATTTTGTTTTCTGACGAAGCCACATTTATGTTAAATGGATATGTTAATAGAGAATCAACGACCCCAAAAAGTGAATATTTGAGGAGGAATTATCAATGATAATATTATTGTTCTATTTTCTTACAGATGGCACGTTAACAGTGGACAAATATTAAAATTTATTGACCCAAAACGTAGTGCCGACATTACAAGCCATTTACCCTAATAACAATAACCTGGGGGTTTCAACAAGACGGGGTTCATCCACACTTTGGTTTAGAGGTCAGAAATTATCTGAATAATGTTTTCCGGAACGGGTGGATTGGACGAAGAGAGGAAATAGAGTGGCCGGCCAGATCCCCAGACTTAAACCCTTGTAACTATTTCCTATAGGGTTACATAAAAAATAAAATAAAGTAAATAAAGAACAATTTAGAAAATCTACGAATTAGAATTATACGTGAAACGGGGGCAATAGAATATAATGCGTAAGAAAATGTCTCTTTTAGGGAGGCTAGAAATGTGACTAGAAAAATGGACGTCACATTAGACGCTAAATTAATTTAAATTTATATTCAATTGTTGATTTTAGAAATGTTTATTTGTATTCATAGTAATTATTTCGTATTATTGTTGTCATTTTGTTATAATAAACTACTAATTTTATTGATTTGTTTGTTATGTAATCCATTACAAATTTTATACGGGCCAATATATAAGTATCCACTTTCATAGCATAAAAAAGATACGTTACTATTGAAAGGAAAAAGGTTGGTTGCCATAGCAATACCCTAACACCGTAAAAACAAACGCCACGAAAACTCGACCAAAACACAGCAAAATATAATTAAAAGAACTTTTATTTGAAGAAAATTTATATTAGAACAGTATTTAAACAAATAGTCGCATTATTCCATACTTTTGCCGGACCCTGTATATTTTGCAACATAAATTCATATTAACTAACACAAATGTGTAGAAATTTTTACGAGGTATGTATTTATAGCTCAGATAGATATAAATTACAGCAATTAAAGATAATAACAACTTATTGCCGTTACAGCTCGATAAACAAAGTAGCACTATTTTGTATTAATAGAAATATCATAAATCAAGTATAACAACTACATAGCTCAAAACTGGATATTACTTTCCCGCTACTAGCGTTAAAACAATTTGAAATTCTATGTTGATTGTACTTATACATACTCATTAGTAGAACACTCAACACAAATGTAATTTATATAATATAACTTGTATAGTTTAAAACCTGGTTTTATATTTCGGTAACTACAATAATGCACTAGGTAGCTAATAATTGTTGAATTCCGTGTGAAGCTAAGGCGAGGTTTTACCAAGAGATCTAAATATAGTCCGGTAAATGGGACAAAAAAGGCTTAGTGAGAGTTAAACACACCTATTGCTTTCAGTACACTTGAATAATGCACCTACTAAGTGCAGCGAACATGTGAAATGTGAGAAAGCTGTAAAGGTAAATATATCCTAGCATGTCGTTTCCTAATGAATCATTTGTATGCTATACCAATGATAATTTAGATTCAACCAAGTTTTCCTTATAAAATTGGGTCACAACCTTTTTGCCGTGGAGAATTGCTTATTTATTTTCAGAACCAAATAACTAAAATAAATTTATTGTATTGGGAAGAACATGAACTAAGTGTAAGTAGTATCGAAACCGACACGATCCCTGCTTTATGTACATTTCATAACATAACTGTTTCTTGCGAATTACTTCCGTAAGTATGTGAAACATATTAAGAATGTGCTTATCCACAATAAAATATATAGTGACTGGTCCGATCCCACAGATACGATACGTAAGGTGAATACTGCAAGCACTACAGTCTTACGTAATGAGCATTTCACAATATCGTCACAATTAATGTGTTTCTATTTCTATAATTACTTCACTTAAAAAACATGCTTTGAATTAACGATTTAAAAGTGAATGCGATATTATTTATGGATAAACACACTGTTCGGATTACTTCTCCCGCACAAAGTAACTAGGATTTGTGCGGGAGGAGTAATTCGAACAGTGTTTTATTGTGCTGTCCCGCAGTCCTTGCAATCTTTGCTATTTGTTGATACTTTAATTTGAAACACAAATCTACATAGAGTTTTCATAAAATACTGAATAAATTCGATAAAAAGACTTTTGTTTATATATTTATTTTGTAAAAAATACTGGGAGGGGTCAAAAGATTCATTAAAGTAGCCATTTTTATGTGCTCCCTACATTTCCCGATAAGTATCACCTTTATACATTTTATTTGCTTGGAAATAAGTGCCCACTTTCTATGTATATTGTAACTTGATTTATTAATGAGATTCTGCAAGCTTTTCCAAAAATGTTTTCTGCAGTTTATCAAAGTCTCCGCTGCATTTTGCAAGTTCATATACTCCAGTCCTCTTATTTACACCAAAGCACGTTTAGACCGCTATAAGGAGGCATAAATGTAGCTGATGACTACTGGGCATGATGTATTACCATGGTTCTCCTGATTACTGGAAAATTGGCCGAATTACGCCTGTATTCGTGAAGGGTGATCGTGATAACCTGGAGAATTACAGACCAATCACCATTCTATCTAGTTGTGCTCAAATTTTTGAAATGCTTTTGCATTAAAAGTTATACTGTTATGTCTAGTCCGATCTTTCTAACTTCCGGCATGGCTTAGGTAACAAGTCAAAGAAATAACTACAACGAACCTTATGGAAATTACGAAATCTGTAAGCGAATCACTGGCTAATAATCGACAATAGGTTAGATTTGGTAAGTTATTCTCCTTTGTTCACTATAATAGGTGTATATTCTTGTCTTTCATAGCTTCGAGGTCTGCGCCGCAAAGTTCCAATTTAGGAATTGGATTGATTTGGCGTTTACTTGATGAAGATCCATATTATGCAAATAAAACACTCGAAACAGTATAAATCTTCACTATATTATATTCACTATAATATAGTGAAGATTTATACTGTTTCAAGTGTTTTGTTCCAATTTAAGACTAATCTTGTTCAATATCTTCGTAAATGCCGTCTGGAGCGCTTTGATTATAGGATTTTAGCATGTGCTGATGTTCTTAAGAATTATGACAACATCGATTCGCCGCCTGACTTCGTCATTTTACAGAAAACCCTTATACGCTTCAATATTAACAACTGTGGTGTTATGTCCTACTCCAAGAACCCTACTTTTCGTACGTAAGATTACCATATCTCTCAAATTACTATTTGTAGAGTTATTCACAATAACAATCATTCACTTTTCACAACACACGAAAATCTTTTCCTCCATATTAACACAGACACACTGTGTACTTGAAACGATTGTAAAAACTTATACATTGCAATGTTACAAATTGATCAACAAATTAATAATGAATTTTAATTTCATTTCATTTTTATTTGTTCGAAGATCATCACACAATGATATGGGACACGTCAACAATCAAATCTACGACAAAAGTCATAAATTGTTACATTGATGAAATCTAACAAATTAAACAAACAAACCAAACAACAAATTAAAATCAAAAGTGTTCAAACGTAACCCCCGGCCTCGTGACTGCAGGAACTCCTCCACAGAGTAAAAACAACTGGATTGCAGAAACCGCTCGAGTTTATGTGCAAGTAAATGAGGCTGAAGTGTTTTGTATACCCGCTGGTAGTGCGTTATACAGGTGTTTGCCGGTATAGGTCGGACTTCTCTCATAGAGCGAAGTTTTGTGTGAAGCTGTTCTTAATAAACTGCGATTCCTCATATTAGAAGGTGGCAGTTAGAATTTTGTTCTAGAGTAACATAATTTTTGACGTACATAACACTTTTGTAAATATAAATAGAAGGAAAAGTTAAAATATTGTCGGCTTTAAAAATCGGTTTAAAACTATCCTTACCCTTAACACTATATATTAGCCTCAACAGTTTCTCCTGTAAAATAAATATCCTTTTCCAACCCGTGGTATAACCCTAAACATTCACATTATAATTCATTGCTGAATAGGTCAAGGCATAATAAATATTCAGTAAAGTTTTATGTTGTTTATGTAATGATAATAATAAGAAATTTGGGTTCTTTGTATTTATGTCATGTTGACACAAACCGGACAACTTCTGAATGATAATTAACCGAGACTTGCTAATTTAATTGTAATGACTTAATCAAGAAATTGTAACCTTTTTAAATAATATCGAAAAACCTAAAGATTTAAAAATATAATTTAGCAATGTTACTATAACAATAATACGAACGTATAATTTTAACGAATGAATTGATTTATCAAATACTTTATCTAATACCCTATGTATGTGTGTGTAAGGTGTAGCTACCACCCTATTCTGTCTTCTCTCGTCTTGCCGTCGCTCGTACCAACTCCATCCAAATCATTCTCACTACACTTTGTGTAGTGTTTTCCTCCATCCTCGTCACTTGTTCTACTGGTTCCAAATCTTCCTCACTACACTTTTTCAATCATCCCTTCTTTCGCACTCGTTTTGTTAATATCCTCTTTTTTTAATTTCCCTCCCTTCTGACTTTTTCTGTTTGTTTTTCCTATTTAATCCGTTGTTCTGTACCGTGACGTAATTACCAGGTCGACGGTTTCCAAACTATACTAACAACATACGGCCTTCCTTGGCTTCCGGACTCTATCGTGGCAATTTGAGCTCTGTTAATTCCACTGGCGCGTCACTCTGCATCTAGTGGACCCGCTATGTAGTGTATGAAATTCCTCCATCCTGTTGTGTGATGTTGTTTTATGTTAATTTACAAGATATAGAAACAATAAAGTATTCTTTGATTTAGTAACATTTTTATACCCATTAATTGTCACTGGCTGGACTCATGATAATAATATAATAATATAGGTTTATTTATTATTTGTAGTAAGAACATTACAAGAATCGTCAAAAAGATATACATAACAAATACAAAATTATGAAACAGTTGCCACAAAGAACAGATTAAAATGATATATATAATGACATATATTCGAATTTAAAAATTCTTTAAGAGAATAGTATATATATATATATATATAATCAACAACCTTAATTACCCTAAGGGTGTAAAGGTAGACCAACACTTTTATTTCTTGTTGTGGATAAACAATGACCATTCTTTCTTG
>JARFOC010041672.1:0-23570 GCA_031763485.1 Osmoderma eremita | reverse complement strand
TTTCTCGTGTAACGTAGTGTAATGTCGTTTCATATTATATTCTTTGGGAACCGATAATACTTGCATACAAACAATGCACTAAAGTTTATTATTGTTGTTTGCGATTAAATAGGCGGATTTCCAACGGTCATTATAAACTCGATGTTCGTTCGTTATTTTTCTTTTCTGCGGAGACATATTTCACCGAGTATTTCACATAAAAAGGTTTTAGAATTGGTACGTAACGCAAACTAGAACAATTATTAACTAACTCTGCCCGTCCCGCTTGACGCATATATACGTGCGCGTGGTTTCTCGAATATTCGAGGGTGTTCGAGCAAGATCGGTGCGATTTCCAGTAACTTCTATCCGTCGCAAGTGGTGTCACGCGTATTTTTATTTGTGTGCATATTTCGTATTTGAGGGTAATTTATACATTATATGATATTATATAATTATACATCGAACGTATCAAACTCAGGAACAAACGGAATTCAAAACTGGACGAGCAACGATAGATAACATCTTCTGTTTAACGTAACTAATAGAAAAGAAGACAGCAACAGGAAGAGAATTACATATGGTATTCTCAGACTTAACAAAGGCCTACGGACACAATTCCGTTCAGAAAAGAAAACTAGAAATGCTGGGAAAATCAACTATTAACATCAGGTTAATCAAAGCTATCAAAGATATATGCATATCCACGAGTTAAGATCAGAAATTAATTGACAACTGAATTCTCACCAAAGGGCCACGTCAGAGTTGCAGCCTATCGGCAATATTAATATATATCTTGATACAACACTACGTCAGTGGAAATGGAAGTTCAGCACTAGAAAATAGTATAATATACACACTACAGCATGTGGATGATCAGGTTATAATGGTAGTTGAAGAAGGCAATAAGATAAAAGCTCAGTACTCACTTGGTGTACTTGGGTATATTGCAATTTTTAATATTCTTTAAAACTCCAAACATTAATCTAGATTTGAGGCGAAACTAATTACATGCCTTTATTTGGTAAATAATTGTCATCGCAGCTTAAATCAATATGCGAATATCAATGGAGGCCTTGCTTAAATTTTCTGCGATTATTTCCATCATAAACTTGACAGTGGAATAAAAACAGAACCTGAATTGCATGTCAATTACTTTTATGTGTGTTTTTTATTGAAGGTTTACGAGTTGCAATTACACCTCCGCGCGGCAAAACGTGTAATCGCATCGCAATTAAAATGTATCACATCCAAACAGTGTGACGGAGGGCACAACATACGCCCACCTTTATTTATAGATTATCCGGTTGGACTGTGGAGCTGTGCCAAAAGTCGTTTTCACTCTCAATAAAAACTAAAAGTAATCAGAAATGTGTGTCCAACGAACTTGAAGCAAAGTCTAGAGACACTGAAGATAAAATTGAATCGGATTCTATTTCGAGTCGCAGTTTTGTGAATATTTAGACGACATGTAAACATAGTTAAAGAATGTGCATGCATGTACAGAGATCAGTTTACGCTTAGCGTGATCAGAACAGTCTGGAATAGTTAGTTTAAAAATAATCCAATGTAAATTTAATTGTAATTGGATCTATTCTCATCTGAAAATTTAAATACAAATTCCTTCAGTTAGGCATTAAACGTGCCTGATGTACATATGCCTAGTGTGATACTCCAACAATTACACTAGCGAACAAAAGAAAAGTTTCTACTTTTCCAGTGGATAAAATAGCTGAAAACCGGAAAAAAAAGAGGGGCGTTTTTTAAAAAATTGAAAGGACTATTGTTGAATAAGAAAAATATAAAATTACTAACGAAAAATTAAATTTTACAAAATTTGTGAAGAAAATTAATAAAACCTTAAAAAGCGAGGCCCCTTCATAGTGAAAGTATTTGAAGGAGTTTGAAAAAAATAAAAATATATATAAAATGGGGGAAGGTATTTAAGAATGTTGGAAAAAAAATTAAAAAAATATAATAAATTTAATAAAATATTGTAAATTTCTTTCTTTTTTTGATTAAAAAGATGTAATATACGCATCACACACTCGTATACATGTTTCACGCATGCGCTGCATATACACATATAGTTAGCATTCGTAGACAAACATACAGTCATGTAATAAGTTAAGTTATTGTGCGTAACAGTCATTTGACACACATAGAATTAACCCCAGTAATTAATGTGAATGTAATTGTTATTGTTGTTAACATTTGTGCAAAAATAAATAATTCATAACAGACGGGTTATGGTGAATTGAGTTGTACTAATCCCAAATATGTCGGTAATTTTCCTCCATCGTCCTCTAAATTTCAGGATAATTAAAAAAAAATGGCAAACTTATTTTAAAATCTCATTTTCACTCTTTTGGATTGGAGTTTGTAACTTATATGGCAAATGTTCTTCGAATCCTTCCGTTTTCTGGTAGTTTTGACATTGGTAAAGTGTCACCATGACATACAGGCGTAATCCCAGGGAAAGGATTACGATATTTTATGAAACGTTTTGATATTCAAGAAAATCCTGATATTTGATTTATGCTAAGGTAACGTGGGATAATCTTTTGGTTACCTCCGAAATATTAGTATTCCAAACAGCATTGATAATAGTGTGCCTTTTAGCCGTAAATAATGACCACAACGAACAAAACATGTGTGGAGTTCAAGTTTTACCATGATCTCCTAGTTATACACCAAAGTGTAGCTTGTATACCTTCTTGACTAAAGGCCTTAAGCTTTCTTTTTACTTTGTAATGTTAATAGAACCTGTTTGATTCGTTTCAAGAAATATTCATTAAAACCGACCTTTCTCATATAAGGACAGAAGTTAAACTGAAGTGAATAATTCCGACTATGACATTGACTTTCTAAAGCATGCGTCTTAGGACTTCCTTGTGAAAAGAAAAATTATCATTTGGAAGTAAACAGAAATAATGACTCATCGTCACCCCCATATAAAATCAAATATCATAAATATCTTAAAAACCATGCGTGATATTGGATTATCTGTAAGCAAATATCTTTACCTTGTGATGAAGTCACTCCATTGATAGTGAATGTTGCTACAAAATAATGTTTAAAAAAATTTTGGCTGTTCGGACATTGGCCGCAGGTGTGTGCGAGAGTAGATGTCGGACATCCGCGTGACATCTACTCTCGCAATACATATCGTTTCTTGCTAGTGCAGACGAGCTTTAAGCCGTGTATAAAGCTCGTCTGCACTAGCAAAAAACGACATTTATTGCCAGAGTAGATGTCTCACACATATCTGACATCTACTTTCGCACACACCTGCGATCAATGTCCGAATATACCTTAGAGCAAGAATATACCTTAGTTTTATTGCGAGAGCTCTAAACAGCAGTTATAAAAAGTTTATGTTGAGATAAACGTCGCAAATTTCTTGCTAGTATAGACGAAACCTCAAATTTATGTTTCGTAAGATATCCGTGAAAGAATTGCAAGGACTGTGGGCTGATATCACTAATACGTAGTATCGGGAGATCCACACCGCACAAAGTTAATTTAATAAAATTCGGTACATATGTTTCAAGAGCACGTCGGCTCTCATTCTCAACCAATTCCATATGTATCGAATTTTATTAAATTAACTTTGTGCGATGTGGATCTCCCGATACTACGTATTAGTCGTAAGATATCGTCGATTTTTTTATCCTGAAACATTTAAATCTAAACTACCAACTTTTACACCAGAGTTCGGATTGTCGGTAAAATAATTCAAAATATTATGTACCTAAGTCTTATTTCAAAATATTATTTTACTTGATAAAGACAGTGTGATACAGAGCCGAAGTTATTAAAAATTATATTTGTAATTAGTTGGTTTATCGGGATATCTATTACTGTATTATTTACACATAAAAAGTTCAATCCAATCTGGATGAAAAATAATTCTTTTACAGTAGTGTTACAGTTGCAGCGGGCTACACTGTATATCACTGACAACAGTAAACATTTGCGGTTGAGTACTTTAAGTATCTTGTTATTCTTGTATCTGTACAAAAAATGAATCTTAAATGATTTCAGCACTTTCTTTATTTCAAAATATCGATTCCTCTGAGTTTATTCAATATAAAACTTTAGTAAAACTAGTCAAAACCATAACTAAATCCAACAAAAGCTAGTTTAGTTAACTACTAGAGTACTGGAAATTATATCAAATGGAAAGAAAAAGTGATTGTGGGTAAATACAATAGATAATTAATAAATATCGTATTTTTTCTATATAAAAAGGAAAGGCTATTGTAAGTGATCACCTTGAATAAGCATTTAGAAAAAAAAACAATCTCTCTATTGTTAAATAGTAATTGTAGGTAACAATATATATGTGCTAAGTATAGCTTTAGTGTAACACCTCGACAATGTTCCGTAAAAGTCAATGTCAATGCGACGAAGCAGTTAGTCTTGAAAATGTCAGAAAAATAAATTATGTATTGCTAATACCGTTTACTAAACCATTTCATGAATATCCTTATAAATCACATTCCTGTTCAGTTTTACAAGTCTAATCGTTAATAATATTTTTTGCCAGCGTATACCTACAATTCAGTGGAATATTATATTGAAATAACTTAAATCTCTGGTGCCCTTGGCTGTATTAATAACGGCTCAGCGTAAACAATGCCATTATTATGGTAAGATCATCAGTTATTAGTATCTGCGTTATTTGCTAAGCACTAAAATCTTGCATGAGAGTGCAATAAATCATATCCACAATAGCTGTATGAATCTTATTGGAATTCATAATCGTGATGTTCTAGACTATGTATGCATGTGTACATTGCGTATAAAGTCTATTTACGGTAACAGACGAGCAGATGTCATAACAATGTTGCCAAAGTCTTGTTTACATCTAGTGAAAGCATTGATTGATTTTTCCGGTGTGATATTATACGAGGTGTGTAAATTAAGTAATGAGGCTGACAAAGTAGCCTTTGATATGGCAACCCGGGAAGCACGGGACATGGAGCGGCGACAAGTGGACATTGTAATACGCGTTCAGTGCAAGTTTGAACTCGATCAAGTCAATTGGTTGTCCGTTGTCGTCTTTTTCCGTAAACTCGGTTTTCGTAGTGCGTTTTACAAATGAAAGACATTAACTTCGAGCAACGGTGTGCTATCAGGTTTTGCTTCAGGCTTGGGCAAAGTGCAACAGAAACTTTTGCAAAACTTCAGCAGGCCTACGGAGACAGTGTTTTGTTAAAAGCCCAGGTTTTACGGTGGTTTAAGAAATTTTCAGAAGGAAGAGAGTCGATGGGAGATGAGCCACGCAGCGGAAGGCCTTCAACTGCAAGAACCGATAACAATGTCGACAAAATTCGCGATCTTGTACGTTCATATCGGCGGTTGAGGGTCAGAATGATCGGGGAATAGCTGAATTTGTCTCACACCACCGTTCATCAAGTTTCGACCAATGATTTGGGAATAAGAAAGATCTGCTCGAAAATTGTTCCAAAAAACCTTTCGCACGAACAAAAGCGGATGTCCTTTTGGAGAGAAAGGTCCCTGACTTTATCGAATCGATTGAAAATAATGAAATTTTTTTGGAACTTACTGGTGATGACAGTTGGGTGTTCGAGTATGACCCGGAAACAAAACGCCAGAGCATGGAATGGCACACTTCAAGCTCTCCAAAGCCCAAGCAAGCAAGAATGAGCAAATTAGAGATCAAGAGCATGCGATTTGTTTCTTTGATAGCCAGGGAATAGTTCAGAGACAGTTCGTGGTTCAAAGGTCAGACAGTTAGTCAACATTTTTACCGAGAGGTTCTCGAAAGACCGCAAAAAAGCGTCATGCGTGTGAGACCAAACATCAAGATCGATTGAATCCTGCATCATGACAATGCGCCGTGTCACACAGCAATTTCCATAAACAGTTCTTTGCCCAGTAAATATATTTCTGTGACTCCTCGGCCTCCTTATTCACCTGACTTGAGTCCTTGTGACTTTTTCCTCTTCCCAAGATTGAAAATTCATCTGAAGGGACATCATTTTGGCAAACTCGAAAATATTCAAACGGCTGTAACCGACCAGCTAAAGGCGATTCCAATATCCGAGTTCCAGCGCTGTTATGAGGAATGGAAGAACCGTCTCCAACTCTGTGTGGCTTCCCAAGGGAGTTATTTTGAGGGAGACAACGTTGAATTGTAATTATATTCAAATACCTAGTAGGTTAGCTTGTTTCAAAATGTTAGTGTTATTCCACTGGTGATCCGGTGAAAAGCATATTTTCCAAGATATACCCGCGTATACCTTCGTATATCTTCGTATACCCCACGACCATTAGCGAAAATGATGTTCGGTTATCCGACGTTCACTTCGTAATAACAATCTCCTGCTTTATGGAGGTCGTGCGCAGTTTCACAGAAAACGTGTACGGACCCTGCTATCGTGGCACCCTCGAATGCGATGCTGAAATAACGTTAATCGCCCTATTTTATCGGTAAGAACAAAGCGAGTTTTTGCCCTATTAACCTCGGTGGGTGTGAAAATAGTTTCTAGCAGTAACGCTTAACGAAATATGTGTTCAGTTTGTTTACCGTATTTATTCTAGTTGGCGCCGCAATTGCAATAACCGCCGCATTCTAATAGGCGCCGCAAGAAAATAATGCTGAATGAAATAAAAGCCGCACTCCAATAAATGCCGCACCTCTTTTAAACGCCGCAAAGATAGATGCACCGAAAGATTAAACGCCGGGGCGCCTATTAGAATAAATACGGTATATTTATGCGACATGTTTCTTAAGTTTCGTTGACTATAATTATTGAATGTATGAAGATGTAAAATAAGCCGATATTGCCACTGATAGCAGGACATCTTTGGGTGTTAGTATTTGTTCCTCTATTTTCAGATTGCTTGACCTTTCGTCCTCTTCTGCCTTAATACTGTTTGTTGCATATTATGAAAGCACATTTTCAATCATTTCTTGATTAGGCTTCCTCGTATTAAAATACCGCATGGTTTTCAGTTACTATAACGTATTGTTTTCTAAGCCAATCATGTTATTCAAGTGGTGCAGTGCATATCTTCCAGGATACTACGTCTAACATTATTTTCCGCTGTAGATTCTATTGGAGATGGCAACCTAGTTGCCGGAACACGTATCTAGAGTTCTTCAGTCATTAAGGTAGTAAGGGTATGTTTTTTCTTTAGTTTCTTTTTTTTTGAAACAATCACTAAGGAGCAAAATTACTTCTTTCTCTTACTCGATTAAAGCAAAATACAGAAACTTTCTGAATAGTGTAGATTGCCTTCAAATATTTTCCAACTTTTTTCTCCACATTCTCCTTTTTAAATCACCCACCATCTTTCAATCCATCGTGATCCATAATTTTTACTTTTCTCAGCGCTATGCTGGTGCTCCTCCCTTTCTTTCTCTTGCTAGTATTTCTTCAGATATTACTTTAGGTCACTTAGCATCGTCGATTCTATTTACGTGGCCATTTAACCATCCATATTACCAAGAGCTTTTATAGTGCATCTCATTATTTGCATTCGTCTCCACAATATTCTTCGTTACGAATCTGGGATATTTTCCAATTGACTTAAATCATGTTTTCTTAGATTAAATAATTTTTTACGGCACTGTATGTAGGAATTGTTCTAATTGTAAATAGGACTGAGTTAAATGGCAGTTGCGTTACAGTATCCTTAGGATCAGATCACAAAGATGTAGTTGCTTATGTACGTCGTAAATTAAAACAGTTGTTGCCGGATCAATGTAATTTCCGTTTTTTAATGCGATTGATAAACGCTGCAGAATTTATTTCACAATCTTGTTTGACATGTAATTGTCATGTTGATGCAACAATGAACCTATGCCAGCCTGTACATACATTACATACATACTTCAACATCTGTAAGTCGTTCCTTATATTATATATAAAAAATGTATTGAAAATTATATGTGTGCTGTGTATATTTTTGCAATGTAAATTTTGAAGCACGAAAGCGATTGTTACTAGTCAAGGTTGACGAGAAAAGAGTATATGCAGTTTTCATAAGATTATTACGGATATGAACAAAAGTTTCTTTGACAAGAGATCATAAATAACAAGGCGATATAGTTATATTTTGTTCAAGTCCACCAAAGGTATTACACTGGATAAAGATTTAAGGCCATAAGCAGACTTGTACCATGGTAAACAAGAAAAAAACACGATGACTTGTTTTTAAGACATTAACCAGACAAGTTGGAATTTCTTTGTAGTAGCTATACTATATGTTAATGTTAATGTCCGGTTTCACGTTCCTTTCCCTTTGTTTATATTTATATAAGCTTTATTCCAACTGAACTTGGTGACTGTCAGATGGACATGGGCATTCGCATTGTGTAAATGTATTACAATAAACACTTTTATGGCGTACAAGTTGTGTGCGCATGCGTCTGGCGTCCATCTGACAGTGGGCGAGTCCAGATGGAATAAAGCCATAGTATACACAGATTATCCTCATTGAACGACCGAATCCGTCATTGCTACCACTTTTCCGTTAAGTGAATTCTTCGGATTCAAAATTTAATGGATGTTTTTGGATTTCATCGCAAGTCCAAAGTGTCGTTATGCCAATCAGTCGTTAAACGAGGAGCACCTGTATATAATTCATGATCTTATTTTATTGCAATCCAGTTTTCAGCATACTACTTGTTACTACAACGTTGAATATATGTATATTTCTATTCATATTCATTGTATTGAGTCATTTACTTTGATATCTTGTTAAAGGGAAGTGGTTTTATTGGGATTCTAATGTTTGCACGTGCCAATTGTGTAGAAAATAGAAAGTGATTCATTGAAACTAATCTATTCGTAATATTAACGCCGGCATTATACTATCAAATATATTTAACCAAAGATATTTATTTCATGAAATATATTACAACGTAGAAAGAATAGTGTATGGCCTCGACGTATACATAAGTAATATGGGTATTGTTGAAGATGCAGTTGTGGCGTGATATGAACAGATACGATTAAAAACCAAACGATCAGGGAACAAATAGGTGTAACAATTAATATTCTGGATACGATTGAAGGTAAATGTCTAAGTTCGTATGGTCATCTAAGAAGAGTGTCGGAAGCAAAATGGCTTTTAAAAAGTTGAAGTTGGAACCCGTCTCAAAATAGAAAAAAAAGGAAGATCAAAACTCTTCTTGAAAGATGGAGTGAGGTATGTAATGTAAGATACGTTCTTCCAGCAATTAGGAAACCTCTTAAAATTAAGAATGAGATTGAAAACATATAAAAGCTGATGCTGCAGTACAAATCTACACTCTTTCACAAGGAAAAATGTTACCGAATCAGTATCCATAGTAAGACTAGATTTAAGGAAATTAACAGCCCCAAGAACTTCGTTAAGATCAAATTCTTTTATATAAATTATAGGACAAAAAGGTGCACAGTTATCTCCACCGAGATCGTTAGAATTGATATTTTACATAAATACCGACTCAAAGTCTGAAGCAAACGCATTCGCAATATCACCCGGAGAGTCCTACCAAATATTCCTCTTTGACACGGATGCGCGTATACTTGTCTGCATTTTCATCTCATTGATATAAGACCACAACTTTTTAGGCTCGCTCTTTACGGAAGTTTCAACGTTATGCATATAAATTTGATAATAAGACATTGTAGACATGATGGTATAATAAAATTACTCCGAATAAAAACGTAAATATTTTCGTTTGTGGTATACGTCTGAAATTAATAAAAAAAATGTACATTCCAACATTGAAGGCATTATTGTAAATATGTACGTTAAACAATACATACAACACATAAAAATTTGAATAAATATTTAACATCTGTAACGAATATGACGTCATGTCTGTTCAATATACTAAGTGTGTGTATTCTATCTAGGAAGGGGTCATCATTATTACGTTGGTAAAGTTGTTTGTTTAAACTTCATGTGGTCTGTAGCGTTTCAAACCTTGAAACTTGCGAATGACTTAAGTGAGAAGTTAAAACAGCTTACATAGAAGTTCATGTAAAACGTAATCTTTCTCCATTGCATATATACATTATATAAGTGTAAATGAAAAGGAACACATATTATGATTTTCCTGACAATTTAGCTTTTGGATGTAATTATACAGCACGCAGCAATTGTACGTCTTTTATTACTCGGACTGTATATTAGATGGCAATTTGATATTTTGGGGGTGTAATATAATAGTAATTGTGCATTTTTAGGGAATATACTCCGACATACGTCTTTTATAAAAAAAAATAGTGGCAACGAAGAGAGAGAACTCTTTGTATATTTTTACATTATTAAATATCCCTAACCATTCCATTCATCCCCAGATTATGAAAGCAACCTGTTTTGTGGTTTTCGAGTTACAACTGTTTCCGTTAAAAGATCACATATCCCAAAGTAAGTATTCCTAGGCCCAAACGCTTTCAAATTTAGCAATAAAATACGTTGTGTGGATTGCTTGAGAGTAAATTGTTTTTATCACCGGATGTACAGACGGGTCTCATCGGGAAAGTATTGATTTTATCAATTTTTAATTTCCATTTAACAAAATCGAGAAAAATCATTTTAAAATTGGTAAAGTCAATACTTAAAACAAAACAATAATGATAAATGATAAAAGCCATTTACAGACATCGTCACTCACTCTCATCTAATACACACAACAAATTTTATTGCTAAATTTGAAAGCGTTTGGACGTAGGAATACTTTCTTTGGAAAATGTGATTTTTTAACAGAAACAGTTGTAACCGGAAAACCATAAAACAGGTTGCTTTCATAATCTAGGGATGAACGGAATATATTTAGAGATCTTTAGTAATGTAATGTTATGTTATGATCTTTCTCACCACATCCTTGTGTTTTTGTTGATCTTATATTATCGTTGTCGAATTTGTCTGCAGTATATGCGACCATTACATACTTTCGTTTTGAACTTATTATCGGTTGCAAATTAAATTGTTAAAGTGAAGTGTCTCCATCTATTTGATCTATTCGGTTATTCAATAAGGTTAGTCAACTAGAACTCTATACGGTGGGAAGTATAAGTATACTAAGTCCAGCCAGAGCCAGATAACAGAAATAATTAACGCTACTAGGTACAAGAATATTTATTTTTCAAATACATTGTAAAATCACAACACATTCTCACACATGACACAACACAATACAAAGGGGGTTTTGGAAGGTTTCTGCAAATTAACTACGCGTATTCACACGAGAAACCAGCCCAGAAAATAACCGTCAGTACAGTTTTCATCAGTCGAGGTTAGCAGTGAAGGTAGCAGTCGTCGACGATGACGCATAAGCGGGATTCACCTGGACGACCAAAACATGTAAACATCGTGCGAGTAACTAGGTGCGTTACTGGATGACGAAAAAAGGAAATAAACAAAAGCGTCAAGTTAGAATTTTGTACGCGTCATGCGAGAATTACCAGCCATCAATTTAAACTATATCAAGTAGTGAATTCCACGATCCACAAAAATAGAGGAAAGAGATACTGGAGGTTGGAGTTAAGAGGAGAGAGATACTGGAGGTTGCAGTAAGAGGAGAGGGGTGAAAGAAGATTGAAGAGAGAAGAGGGTTGGAACACGATACACATACACACAACAAAGTGTTTAAGGTATTTATAAAGATAATTTAGAAATATTGTCAAAATTCTTGTAGATCAATTACATAGTAAACGTTTTTCAAAATTCGAAATTCATATCCAATGTCAAGATTTCAACATTTATAAATTAAATGTATCATTGTGCGTTAATGTCACATTCTGACATTAACGTAATTCAAGTTTGGTGCTATATAAAAGTCAATTTTGTGGCACTGCAATTAAAAAAAGGGAATTTTTCTTTTCCCCCTTTCCTAACACCCATTATATCGGAATATGTTTTCTAAAGATACACAATTAATATCAATTATAGGTATATATATATATATTAATTTAGCGACGTATAAGTATTATACGTCCCTAAAATATTATATTGCAATCTAGTATACAGCCCTAGTAATAAAAGACGGACGAACTATTGCTGCACCCTGAATAATAATAATATGCTATACACTTCTCCTTTGTCATTTAATTCACATGCCAGGGATTCTCAATAAATTGCATACATAGCCATTATTTATGGGTACGTAGGTTGCTGGGAAAGATCTATATTTCTTGAACCGTACAAACTACACATACTTAAATCTACAGCTGATCAAATACCTTACATATCACGAACTGTAACGATTTAATCTAACAATAAATCTCTGCTTTAAAATAGCGTAGGGTATAGCCATAAATGTCAAAGAGATATTTTACTACATATATGAGATTTATTCTCTGATCTCAGTAACTTAGCTTCCATATTCTTTAAACCTAAATTGGAATTTGAGCTACTACTGAGTCTCTATAATGTTATCGATTTTTCAATAAAGCTCGAAGCTCATCTCCCAGACACTACGTAGATTTTCATATACGTATGTACGTGATAATTTTGCTCTGGCGACTAAATGACTTGAGGCGACATTTGGTAAATGAAATGGGAGCGGATTGGAATTCTTTGCTGACACAATGCAATTATTTGTATTCCTGTTCTTGTTTTGCATTGTCTTCGGTATGTAGTTGCAGCCACGCGCACATATATGTGAAGGACAGGTCATTTCCCTTTTAAATGCAATATTGATTTCAAAATAATAATAATAATAATTATTATTATTATTATTGTTTAGGCTGATGCACAAGAAAGTGTTTACACACGTCAAAAAGAACACAAGGAAGAAATAAACTATTATTAGATAATTAATTAAACTACATCATTAATAAATACACTTAACATTCAGTAATTAAATCGTCAAAATTCTTACTAAGAAATCTGAGACAGAGTAGAAGAATTTTTTATTAAATAAATTTTCATTATCTTTGTTAAATAAGTCGGGGAACATACATTTTTTAAAATTTTTGGTAAGGCGTTGAAACATTTCTGCTTCTGGTTAGTCTTAAATAACCTAATCTTATGTTATCATCGAGTCTCACCGGATAGGTGTGAAAGTCACTATTAGTGTTGCAGTTACTAATACTTTCTTTAATAAAGAGGAGACATTCCAAAATATATGCGCAAGGTGTTGTTAGTACTTGCAAGGATTTAAAGGCTGCTTTGCAGTCATCTCTATATCCCAGGCCGGCAATTAACCTAATACACCTACGCTGGATCGCAAAGACATCCATTAAATGAACGGAATGGCCCCAAGCCAATATTGCGTAAGTCATAGTTGAATGGAACTGCACAAATTAGACCATCCTTAAATATCTTAAAGATAGCGTGAAACACAAAGACCTTATCAGAAAAAGGTTTTCATAAGTTTCGTACATAGGTAATCAACATGAGAACGCCAGGTCAGTCCGTGGTTCAGCAGAACACCCAGCAACCCCACGGAAGCGGCAACATCTCCGTCGACCGGCCGCAATGCCAGCACCCGACTCTGCATTTTCGATGTATTAATATATAATTTATTAGCTAAAGACCAACTAGTGATAGCACGATTCGTCTTGCCGGTGCTAGCACCGAGACCCGGCAACGAAGAGTCGGAATTAATGGCTGTAGTACCGTCAGCAAACACTATAAGACTCGAGTTGGGATCACAATGCTCAATATCATTAATACAAATTAAAAATAAGCACGGACCAAGAACAGACCCTTGTGGCACCCCATGCTTCATGTTCTTAGTCTCAGAAATTCCATTGTATGTGACAAATTGAACTCTCTCAGTAAGAAAAGATTATATATATAGATAGTAATTGTACAGTAACATTTGTGTACTAATATTTTTATTTGTCAATCAAAATTTGATGGTTCACACAATCGCACGCCTTAGCAAGGTCATACAATTTGATACCAGTATATTTCTTATGTTCAAAATTTTGCAAGACAATATTGCTCACATTTCGTAAATAAACAAGTTATTTCACATAGAATTAATATCCCCAATGCAAACCATGTACGCTAATTGCGTATATGTACTTTATATTTATTGATACAAATACATAAAATCATTGTTACACACACGTTTTATGGTCCTGCAGGTGTGGTAATTGTTATTATTATGGATATGCAATATACAACAATGGAATAGATCCGTTATTAAAATTGTTACTGTTAAGCCTGAGCATTTTCGTCCTTCCATCACTGTTAGCAGTATTTCTGTCGCACTCACGTATATAATTATATGCTTATTATATTCACAAATGCAGTTGAGTAGTCAGTTGTATATTTGGATTGTGTTATGTAGGGTACTCAGGTGTAGTTATTACTAATTCATTAACGGAAAAATGCTGCCAATACTTTCAGAAAGAGACAAGAAGTGCTAGTTACTATGTTGTGTCAACACGTTCTAATTTATGAACGCAAATTGTGGCGTTCGATACTTTTTCTATTTTTCTTGTAACGTTATTAGTATTAATCGCTTATGTTAAATGAGTAATTCATTATGTTTGTCGTTATTATCCTTTTTATATGCCATACTGGGCGGTCATGTATAAATATGTATCGTACATATGTGTTCTTTATATTTTTATTTTCGCACGTATTGTATGGAATGACATAATTACGCAATTGATTTGTATTTTCTACCGCACTAGTTTATTGAATTTATTCCCAAGTTGTTTCACATTTTCTATTAAACTATTTATTAATTATTTCTTTGGTAAATATATTAAAATCTTAAATCTTAAATTTGATTTTAAAATTACTACTTCTGTTATTTTTAAACATTTTGTTACTTTAGGTTATCTGTCTAGAAGTCTAAATACTTATAACTTTGAAATTCCGAGGTTGTCTCGGCTGTTAGGCGTCAAAAATTTATGTCGTATGTCAAAATGACATAGATTCCAGCCCAATAAAATTGTACCAAGTACACCAAAAAGGTGCCAACTATGAAAATCAAAAAATCTTCAGCAGGGGTACTTTGGTTACATTTACTACATATAACTGAGCAACCACGCACATAAACAAATTTTAATGGTCGGTATAAAATAATAGGATACTTACTTACTTTACTTTAGTCCTCTTAGTTCCGTTCGGAACATAGGGCCTCTACAAGTCTCTTTCATTCATTTCTATTTTGTGCCAACGCCGGCTTCCCTCCAGGTTTTCTCTACTTTTTCCAATTCTCTATTAAGCGCCCTTTTCCATGTTTCTGCTGGCCTACCACGACTCCTTTTACCGATCGGTTGGTATTCTAGTGCTTGCCTGGTTATCTCACTTTCTTCTCTGCTTAATGTATGTCCAATAAATTTCCATTTTCTTCTCTTTATGGTTTGGACTATCGGTTCCTCTGTTATTTTCCATAGCTCTTTATTTGATATTCGGTTTGGCCAGTATATTTTTAGTATTTTCCTCAGGCATTTATTTATGAAAATTTGGAGTTTTTGTGAATTTCTCTTCCCTATGGTCCATGTTTCTGACGCATGACGTATAATACTTTTCACATTGGTATTAAAAATTCTAATTTTAGTTCGTGTCGATAGTTCATTTGATCTCCAAGGTTTATTTAGCATATAAAAAGTGTTCTGCGCCTTATTTATTCTCGTGATTATTTCTTTTTCCATACATTTTTCTAAGTTAGCCCCCAAGTAACAAAATTTCTGTACACCTTCTATTTCCTATCCATCTATAGATATTCACGTTTCTCTTTCTGTATTTATTTTTATAATTTTTGACTTGCTTATATTTATTTCTAGTCCAACCATTTTTGCTTCCTCAGCCAATTTCTCGGTATTCTTTTACATGTGTTGCCTTTTCTCAGATATGAGGCAAACATCATCGGAAAACTCAAAGCCCTCAAGATGTCGAACGCTTGTCTAAAATCTATTAAATTTATATACATTTTGCTCTGCCATTCCAGTGATTGTTCTATTATAATTCTCAGGGTATTTATGTGATGTGTGCATGTCCTACCGCTTCTGAAACCAGCTTGATTGTATCTTAGTTGTTTATAATAATAGGGTACGGTGGCTTTATATAGTATAGTAAAACTAAACCAAAAAATGCCCTCACCACCTCAATGTGTCAAACACCCTATATATGTATATATTTCGGAAACTAACTTGCCATCCTTTGTAGAATCTACAAACTCAAAAAGTGTTAGACGTAGTATCTTTTGTTAGAATATATACTCTTCACCAGATAGCTAGTGCAATAACACTATTTTCTAGATTACAATTTACTTTGCTATTACTTACTCCGCCACGCTCTGTAAACCGAAACCATTACTAACTTTGTCCTTAATCTTGTGAACATAATTTAAAATTGTCTCTTAACAATGACCTGTATGCTGGGCAACACTAGACTTTTCAGGTCTGCCATATCTAAAAGAAGCAATGTCCTCCATACAACGTTTTAAGATGGGTCGCCTTGTTTACGCAATATACATATTTCACATTACATTCTTTGCAATCTATTTCATAATTTCCTGATTTCTGGTGTGCCTCAATTTTACCTGTGCATTTCCTAAAAGGTTTTTTAAAGAATCTTTCTTGTACGCGCTGCGTAAGTTAATGATCTTTGAAAGATTTCTAGTCGATTTATAAAGTAGCAGTAACAACTTGACTGCCCTGCTAACTTTGAGGTATCACGGTTGTATAGTTTTTAACCAACGATTTTTTTTTGTTTTTTGATTATCATATCCTTCTGAAAACCATTGTACGCAGCAATTTGTATGATGTAATTTAATTCTGTTATACCTGTCCTTCGTCAGTGGAAAACATAACAAACGATAAATACTTCATGCCGAAGGCAGTGATTTGAATCCGCTGTTGCAAATCCGCTTACGTTGCTTTTCTTTCCACATATGTCGATTTTTAGCCTATTCATATTTCTAATTGCTGGGGTATCCAAAAACGAAAGTTCACTATTATTCTTTTTTTTCTAATATAAAATCAATGGTTTTGAATTAAGTTCATCTAAGAACTTGTTCAAGTTATAAGAATTTGTAACAAATATGGCGAAAACACCACCTGTATATCTGGAAATCTTTTTAAATTCAACTTCAAAATTACTCATAAATAAATTGGTCGATAGCTGGGGATAAAATACTGCTGTTCGAAGAACTTGTTTGCCTTCTGAAAATAGTTCTGTAACATGCACAATCTGGTCAACTTGATGTCTTTATCAATTTTTCTACTATCCAAATTATTTTTAACTAACAGTTCTTCGAAATATTATATTGTTTCTGGAATCGGTACAGAAGGAAATCAAATCAAACTACAATCTCACCATCTTCCAGTCTATAATTTTTGATATTGTTTATGAACTTTGAATTTTTTACTGACAAACTTTTTGGCTAAACGAGTGAGTTTTTAAATTCACTTAACAACCATTTGGACGCTAAGTAAGTCGATGAGATAATATCAGACACGACTGGTCTCATCAAACTACCGGGTTTGTGAATTTTGGGTGAAGAGTACATTCTAGGTATTACCGGATTAATCTAAGTTTAATTAAATTAAAGGTTGAAGTTACGAATTAATACCTTAATTACTACAATGTGTGTAAGCATGTGTTCCATCTCTTCTTAATTTTCTTTTTAAAATTTTTTCAAATTTCCCAGTCCAAAATCGCGTTTTATCATTATTCTATCGTAACGTCTTGCGATCTGCGATGATAATATTGGCCATTGTAGTTAGTTATTTATTAAAGATGTAATGTCATGTCTAAATGAATCGGAAATCGTTTGCAAACTTCTCAGTCTGGTATATGCATATTTAAGTAAGTAAGAAATATGCACTGCTGATATGCACTCTACAGCTGACGCGGTAGATATGTATTTTTATTATCAATGATATTTAATGACTTCTAAGATTACATACCCATTAAAATTAATATGACGTGATTAAATACCCTTCAAATAAAATACACACAAATATATTACACAGGTGTAACTGTTCTATATATAAATTGACCTATCGAATTTTTTAATTTCAGTCTGTGGATAATTCCTCCACACCTTCGACTCCTCAAACTCCAGACACGCCACTGCTACCCCCACCAGAGCCGTTCTGCATTAGAAAAATAGGCAAAGAAGACACGGAAAAAGTCTTAGAATTTCTAAGAAAATTCTTCTTCAGGGACGAACCTCTCAACGTTTACGTGAAATTGTTAGATGGAGAACACACCTGTTCGGATCTGGAAGAGTTCTCGTTGAAGGCTATCAAGGATAATGTGTCCTTATTGGCCATCACTGAGTCGGGCAAAATAGTAGGAGTGTCGCTGAACGGCCTCATACAGAGAAATGCCGTGGAGGAAGAGTTTATCGTTAAAGACCCGAAATTTTCGAAGATATTAGGGTTGTTAAATTACGTTGATGAGGAAGCCGATGTATTTGGAAGATATCCAGATGTGGATAAGTTGATACTGGTGGAGATTTTGAGTGTCGATGGTTCTTGGAGAGGACAGGGCATCGCTAAGAAGTTGATGAACAAAACAAGGTAAGGAATTCTTGTATATTTATGTCATACATGTGTCTGCGTTATGAAATTAATAGTAGATATTAAATTGTCTATTGCTGTCGAACTACGATTGTCATTTCTAGTAAGACTAGCATTTATTACCATAGATCTGTTTCCCTTCGGGTTTGCTGATCTTCTTCTCGTGGGAGATCACTCCGCCTTCTCTACTATTTGTCTCGATGCTTTTCAGTTCGTTGCTTGCTCCTACAATTTGTTCCTTAGCTGGTTTGTATCCTTTGTCATTTGTTCTTCTCATCCAATTCTCGGTCTTCCTCTTGCTGATCGGTGTCCATTCCGTAATGTTACGTATTGTTGTTTTTGGATCTGCTCTGTTAATGTAGCAATGCCATTTAATTCTTTGGGCTTTGATTTGTCTCCCTATATCTTTTCTTTTAAGCAGTTGATCAATATCCGTCTCCTATCAGTCTATACATTCTTCCTATCACCTTTCTTTCGAATTTGTCTGTATCTTTCTTCGTGAGTACCATCTGCTGCATACGTTTCCATATTTGCTGGTTTAATAATTTAGTTGTGCTGTAATCGTGAGGTTCTGGTATACATATTTGTTCACGTGTAGGCTTCAAATTGTTGTCAGGTATACTGTGGTAATGCATGCATGTATATGAATGCGAGCACGCGTTTATCTGAGCTGCATTCTTGTATTGCTCATTTACCATGATTTTTAATTTCTCCTAATAAATTTGCTACCATTTCCATAGCTGGTTCGTAGTCTTTCATATTTCATTGTTTATTATTGCATGTATATATCGATCATACATTTCTAGCACCATGTGTCAGCGTGTCTGCTGTTGGTTGGCCTTATTCTAATTATATCCAAAAAAACTTACTCATGTTCATACAAGAAGGTATATATGTACAAAGAGCAATAGGTTTGCTTGACCTGAGAGCAATTACTGTTAAGTGTGAAATAATTGATTACTCGCTCGTTATAAAGTAATTGTTACTTCACAGACACATTCATTGTTGTCTACAGTCAATGCCTTCGTCAAGGTTAGAGCGCTTTTTATTTACAGGAAAAAAATTGATGTAATATCCTAACAGTTAAGTGCACGAAAATTTGCGGGTGTAATGTCAAACAAGGTGTCAAATAATATTCCAAAATAAAATATTTAATGTCTGTTTTTTCGAATTGATGAATTTGATAAATTTATCTGAGTACTTATCAAGAACGCTTCCCGGAAGCAATTTAGAGGTTAATGTTCGTCTTGAGATGCTTGGTAATCGGATTGTATGCATACGAAATTAAGTCTTTTGGAATTTTATTTTCTATACCTTCAAAACAGATTCTCTTCGACATTTCAATTAATTCGTTTTGTGCTGGTTTAGAAGAAGAAAGTTTCGATTCTGTTTTTCTCGCGAATGAAAAGTTCAACAATTTTTTTAATATTTTCAAGATATATTCAATTCTTGCTTTCCTATAAAAAAACGAAATTGTAGCTTTTGAAGTACAAAAATCTGATTGCTGCAGTTGAAACGATGTCAGTGTATGGATTGTAGGAAATACCTAGATCATTAAAGCAGAAAAATAACAATTTGCTAATTCAAGCTGAGAAAAAGAGAATCAGTGATAGAATTTTAGCCACTCTAAACAAAATAAAGACTACATGGCAAATAGTCAATGAAGTAATTGGCAAAAAACAAATTAATATGCCTCCGCCACAAAATTTAAAGAATTTATCCAATGATAATAATAATAATAATTTTATTGATGTCCAACAGATTACTCCATACAAAGGACAAAAAAATAAATAAAAACACATTACCGAAATACAAAATACAGACTTATGCTGAAAAATACAGAAAAGAATCAAATACAGAGGAAAAGAAAAAGGTATTAATAATCAATCGGCGAAATAAGAGTAAGTAGTTGCGAAACCGCAATGGGATAAGCATTCTCCTCTTTAAACCATAAATATTTTAAAAATTTCCTTTGTACGCCCTCAACAGCTAACTTATGGGAAACGCAGTAGGGATTCCATATTATGCAACCGTACTCTAGTCTAGGTCTAACATATGTAAAATATAGGAGCTTGATAGTGTTAATATTGAAGAGGACGCTGTTCCTAGTCAAAAATCCTAACATCTTCATGGCGGAAGATACAATGTTGTCCCTCTGCGCAGCAAACGTAAACGAAGCACCAAAGTAAATACCCAAATCCTTCACTGTTGTGTCCCGTACAAGAGACATTCCAATACTGTAGTGGAAATGTATTGGTTTGACCTTGAATGTATCTTTAAGTTAAAAAATAAGACCTCTTCTGGAATAGGTTACATTCCTCTTGCAATAATCCAAAAGAGCTTCGCTATTCTAAGTAAATCACTTTGCAACATCATTAATGAGTCTCTGTGTATTGGAGTATTTTCTTCGGCTTTAAAATATGCCTTTGCAAAGCCTCTGCATGCATAAAAAAGGTGATTCTGACCACATTAAAAATTATCGGGCTATATGCTTATTACCATCATTTTCAAAAATTATAGAGATGATTGTGCAGCAACAAATTTTTAATTCCTTTAATAAACATCGACTTTTTAACAAAAAACAACGTGGGTTCCTAACAGGCCAGAGTACAATAACAGCTTTATTGGAACTTACAGAATCAATTCTTGATTCCTTTGATGGAAATTGCTTAGCCGGAGGATTGTTTTGGACTTGACTAGAGCTTTTGATTCTATATCGCGCCAGATTCTCTTAGAAAAGCTCTATACTTATGGCACTAAAGGTATTCCTTATAACTGGTTTAAGTCTTATCTGAGTGACCGCAAACAGTCAAATTACATTGTGGCGATGTTGACATCTTTTCTATGCCTACGACAACCTCTAATGGAGTTCTCCAGGGAAGTGTCTTAGGTCCACTACTATTTATAATTTTTATGAACAACATTTTTTCAAAGTCAGCTAGAAATAATAATTAACTTTGCCGATGATACCAACACTTTCTTCTCGGGAGACACTTTCATGACTTTAAAAAATTCGGGTGAATTAAAAAATTCGGGTTCGCCTAAAATCGGTTGATCATCAATAATACGAAAACAAAATCTATTTATATAATCTATTTATATAATATTTGGGAATAAAGAAATAAATTAATTAATTCGATGTCAGCCTTTTCTAACTAGCTAAGACTAGTTTCAAAATCTATTTTAATTAAAACTAATAACAGTTTGGAGGCTCCCAGAAATATTGTGTTTGGTAATGATAGTGTTGGATTTAGTAAGCACTGCAATGTTTTGGGTATTATCCTTGATGATCGATGTGAGCCGTGTTTGCCGTAAGCTGGGCAGCGCATGTTACGCTCTCAGGACATTAAAACCAATTACCAACTATTGCACGTTGAGTACTGATTTTATATACCTTCAAAACTAGATTCTTTTCAATATTTCATTTATGTGAAATTTCACAGTCGAAGTTTATTAAATACGAGACATTACATTCACAATCTTTTTCTTAACATATTTTTTTTGTTACACCAGTACATTTCTATTGTGCTAATTTCGCTGGAATTTCCATATTTTATATACCTCATCATTTATTAAACAAATATGTCCATATGTACGTACGCACGGACAATTATTTGTTAATATATTATAATTGCTGCTTTCACTTTTTTGCGCCCAAGGTTGTGATTTGTGGTCATGTTTAGAACTTGACAACAAATTACAAAAACAAGACATTTTGCAGATGTAATCAGAAGAAATGACTGTTACCATACACAATGACGTTCATTAATTTTTTAAGTCAATTTCTAAAATAAATGTGTATTTTAAACCATAATTACATTTAAAAATTTGAATAATGGTTGTCGCAAATTGATTGGTGAAAATTATTCAAAGGGATAATTTTGTTTACGTACCTAGGGTTTTATAAAAAATAAACAAAAACAGTACAACGAATTAAAAAATAAGAGAATGTACTGGAAAAATGTAATGATTGTAATGTGATTGAAAACAGCTAGCAATCCATGTATTAATAACACAGACAAGAAATCGTATGGGGTGACATCATCGGTTTAATGTAAAATTTAATATTAGTTCGCAACCGCATTAACACCTTGAGAGCCACAATATTGAAAAAAAGATATTAATCTCGGCCTTCACATATCTTTTATAATGGAGTTATGGGAAACTGTTCTATCTGAAGAAGAGGACGACCCATTTGCTCCTAGTGGATCAGAATTCGAGATAAGTGCTGAATCTGAATGTGATTCCTGCGATTCAGCTGGACCTTCTAGAAAAAAGAAAATAAAATTTGTACAGCGTAAATTGCCAATTCCCTCCACGTCGAAACAGGGTGATATAGATCATTCTGCAATTGCGTCGTATGGTACTAATACCGTTGAGCAAACTACAACAGATGTGATATCAAATTTTGTGTGAAAGTGGCAGCGAATATAGTGCCGAAGATTACGGTAATACAGGAAACAAAAATATCATGTTGGGTGCGGTGGATAAAAATAAATTGAAAACGTTTGCATTTACTGAAAATAATGTTGGAATCAACAACGACGTTATTCAAAATTTTGTAGACAAGGATGTATGTTCCTGACAAACCAGATTTTAGAACTTATGGTTGTGGAAACTAACAGGTACGCAAATCAAATGAAGGCTGGCGCAAACCTTTTGCCAAATGCTCGAATGAAGAATTGGCATAACACTGATGCTAGTGAACAAAAAATGTTTTTTGGATAATATGGATGGGTCTCGTTCGTCTTCCGCCGCTACGTGACTACTGGGCAAAAAGTAATATATACGAAACTAAAATAAAGTTAGTGATGTCACGTAACCGGTTTGAGTTACACCTTAGGATGTGGCATTTTTCTGACAACGCTGCGGTACCTGCTAACAACAGATTGCATAAAATTACACCCTTGATAGAAATGTTGCTAACAACATATCAACGTGCCATTACTCCAAAAGCAAATATATGTATCGACGAGACATTAGTACCGTTCAGGGGACGCCTAAGTTTCAGACAGTACCAAATAAAAGACACAAATTTGGAATCAAATTATATAAACTTTGCTTACAAGGAGGTTATACATACAATTTAGAGGTTTATTGTGGTAAAGACAAGTCTAA